>JAOTRH010008046.1:0-23500 GCA_034768845.1 Heliamphora exappendiculata
CAAATGAATCTGGTGTCGACTCGTTTGAAACTTCAGCATCCGGAGGAACCATTTGGTGTCGACTCAACTTGTCTCTGTTGTCGACACTAAATCTCTGTAGGAAGCCTCGGTACTTTTGTGTCGACACAAATGTGATTTGCGGTTGACACCAAAATTCTGCAATTAGCTTCGGTAGTTTTGTGTCGACACAATTCTTCTTGGGATCGACACCAAAATTCTGCAAGCAGGCTTCGGGACTTTTGGGTTGACACAATTTGTGGTGGGGTCAACACCAAAAATCTGCAGGAGGTCTCGGTTGTTTTGTGTTGACACAATTTTTATTTGTGTCGACCCAAACTTTCAAAAACCAAAAGTGAGGATCACTTATGTGTCGGCACAAAATTAATTTGTGTCGACTCAAAATGAGTCCTGGGCACTTCAGCACTTTTTGTGTTGACACTAACATTTTGGTATCTGAAGATCAACTTGAAACACATTTAGGGTGTCAAAGCATTTGATCAATTGGTGTTGATACACTTGATAAGTTTCAAGTATACTTTGCCTTAAGTATTTGACTTAATTTTCAATTAAGATCAACACAAAAAAAAATTTAATTAAAAAATTCTTAAGTATTTGAACATTTTGAGATAAAAGTCATTTCTTTTTTTTGGGTTAATGTGTCAACTTGTATTTTTTAAAATGTGTTAATACTTTCATTTTGAAAATATGAAATATTATCCATTTAAAACCATTTATTCTTAAAAAATAAATTATAAAAATAATCAAAATCAAATTAAAAAGCCCCTGGACTATTTTAATTTACTGTTTAAAGTTTTATAAATACTATTATTACAGTTTTAAATTTTTGTGTATAAGTTTTACAAACTTATTATTGAATTCTGTTTCAGTGTTAATTCGGCTTTTGTCTTTATGGCAACCGAAATCGACAATAGAATGTACCCTACCCCTACTGCTTCTACCCCTGTGGTGGCCCCTATTCTGACGCAGATTCTAGCTTCTATTTCGGGCTCGATTCCTGCTACGGTTCTTGTGAGCCACATGGAAAAATCAAAAAATTTTAATGGGACAGATTTCAAGAGGTGGCAGCAAAAGATGCTGTTCTACCTGACAACGCTGAATCTGACGCGGTTCCTCCAAGAAGATGCTCCTTCGTTGTCTGAGAACGAGGGTGACAGGCAGGCTGTGGCTGCAGTCGATGCATGGCGACATGCTGACTTTTTGTGCCGCAACTATACCCCGAATGGTCTAGATAACACGTTGTATAACGTGTACAGTCCGCTGAGGACTTGTGGGATTCACTGGACAAGAAATACAAGACGAAAGATGCCGGAGTGAAGAAATTTGTCGTCGACAGATTCCTCGAGTTTCTTATGGTGGATTCGAAGACCGTCATCAGCCAGGTCTAAGAGCTTCAACTGATTCTGCATGAGATTCCTGCAGATGGCATGACACTGAGTGAGTCCTTCCAAGTGGTTGCTATTATTGAAAAGTTACCACCGTCTTAGAGGGATTTTAAGAATTATCTGAAACACAAGCGAAAGAAAATGAAGCTTGAAGACCTGATTGTCAGACCACCGTCTTGAAGGGATTTCAAGAATTATCCGAAACACAAGCGAAAGAAAATAAAGCTCAAAGACCTGATTGTCAGACTCAGGATTGAGAAGGATAACCGCATTGCTGAAAGAAAAGGGTTACATGGGTTCCAGTTCAAGGTAAAGGACAATGTGGTGGAATAAGCCTAGAAAGGGAAGAAGCAGAAGAATCATAACCAGAAGGCCAAGGGTGGTGATTTGAAGAAGTTCAAAGGAAGGTGCTTCGTGTGTGACAAGTTGGGCCATCGGCAAAAGACTGTCGTAACCGCAAGGACCAAGAAAATGCCTCGAAGAGGCAGAAGCAATCTCAGGCAAATGTTGCTGAAATAGAGAATCTCTCTTCTGATGTGTCTGAGTGAACCTGACAGACGTGGTATCTGAGGTCAACATGGTAGGATCCAACCCCAGGGAGTGGTGGGTGGATACTAGTGTAACCAGGCATGTATATGCGGACCAAAAAATGTTCACCACTTATCAAGTAGTGACAAGTGGAGAACAACTATTCATGAAAAACTCTTCTACTGCAAAAGTGAAAGGACAAGGGAAGGTTATGCTGAAGATGACCTCCGGCAAGGAGCTGACGCTCAATAATGACCTACATGTGCCAAAAATTTGCAAGAATTTAGTGTCAAGATCTTTGTTGAGCAAAAATGGGTTCAGGCTGGTCTTTGTGTCTGACAAGTTTGTACTTACTAAAGAGAGAATATTTGTTGGGAAAGGGTACTTGTCAGACGGATTGTTCAAATTGAATGTACTTACTGTAATCCTGAAAACTATCAATAAAAGTTTTACATCTTCTTCTTATATGCTTGAGTCTTCTTATGTGTAGTATGATAGATTAGGACATATTAATTTTGAATCGTTGCGCAGATTAATTAACATGGATTATTTACCTAAATTTGATATTGACTCAAATTATAAATGTAAAACTTGTGTAAAAACTAAGTTAGCTAAAGCGCATTTCCAGTATGTGGAAAGAAGTACTGAGCTTTTTGGTTTAATCCATAGTGATATATGTGATTTTAAATTTGTTCAAACACGAGGAGGTAAAAAGTACTTTATCACTTTTATAGATAATTGTACTAGATACTATTATGTGTATTTGTTAAGGAGAAAAAACGAAACCTTAGAAAGTTTTATTGTATATAAAACAAAAGTTGAGAACCAACTTGGCAGAAAGATTAAAGCCTTAAGGAGTGATTGGAGAGATGAATATGAATCACCTTTCGGTGAATTCTGTTCACAACATGGAATTATCCATCAAACCACAGCTCCCTATACTCCACAGCAAAACGGAGTTGTTGAACGAAAAAATAGGACTTTAAAAGAAATGATGAATACTTTACTCATAAGTTCTGGGTTACCTCAGAACTTGTGGGGAGAAGCGATAATTTCTGTTAATTGCATTCTCAACAAAATACCCCATAAGAAAACGAACAAAACTTCGTATGAATTATGGAATGGTCGAAAGCCTTCTTATAAATTCTTAAGAGTGTGGATTGTTTAGCTAAGGTAGTAGATTCAGATCCTAAAAGCGTCAAGATTGGACCGAAAACTGTTGATTGTATATTTATAGGATATGCAAATAACGGTAGTGCATATTGGTTCCCAGTACATAGAAGTGATAATTCAGAGATTCAAGTGAACACGGTAATTGAATCTAGAAATGCATCGTTCTTTGAACATGTATTTCCGTGCAAATCTACACAAGAGATAAGTTCTCTTAAAAAAACTGATGAAACTGCAGTAGACAGTAGTCAAGTGGAAGATGGAAATCAAGAATTGAGAGAGAATGATGTACCTAGATATAGTAAACGAGTTAGAATATTCAAATCATTTGGTCCGAATTTTTTAACATTTTTGTTAGAAAATGAGCCTCAAACGTTTAAGGCCGCAATGTCCTCCCCGGATGCACCTTTATGAAAAGAGACAATTAATAGTGAAATTGAATCTATCTTGCAAAATCATACTTGAGAACTGGTGGATCTTCCCCCTGGTCGTAAACTTCTTAGATATAAATAGGTATTCAAAAGAAAAATGAGAGCAGATGGATCAATTGAGAAATACAAGGCGTGGCTTATAATAAAGGGATACATGCAAATTGAAGGAGTGGACTATCTTGAAACTTACTGGCCTATGACCAGAATAACTTCCATTCGGATGTTGATTTCTATGGCATCATTGTTTGACCTAGAAATACAACAAATAGATGTTAAAACAGCCTTTTTAAATGGAGATTTACATAAAAAAATTTACTTGAAATAACTTGAGAATTTATAACTCCAAGACAGGAGAATAAGGTTTGTAAGCTTATTAAGTCCCTTTACGGGTTAAAATAAGCGCCTAAACAATGGCATAAAAAAATTGATAGTGTAATGCTATCAAATGGTTTCAAAATAAATGAGTATGACAAATGTGTATATATGAAAGACACTGACTAAGGTTATGTTATTATTTGTTTGTATGTTGATGACATACTTATCTTGGGTAGTAATAATTTTATGATTAAAACTACCAAGAATATGTTGAACAAGAGGTTTGACATGAAAGATATGGGAATAGCAGATGTTATATTAGAGATGTAAATCACTAAAACATATGATGGATATGCCTTATCTCAGTCCTATTACGTTTGAAAAATTCTTGACAAATTTGATAAGAGCGATACCCGCATTGCAAGGACACCTATAGATATAAATCTACATTTGTCAAAGAATACAAATAAAGGCATATCACAATTGAAATATTTTCGTATCATTGGGAGTCTCATGTACTTAATAAATTGTACGAGACCCGACTTGGCATATGCTGTAAGCAAATTGAGCAGATATACTAGTAACCCTAGAACTGACCATTGGCAGGCAATCATAAGAGTACTAAGATATTTGAGATACACAAAAAACTATGAATTTTACTACACTAGATATTCAGCTATACTGGAAGGGTACACTAATACTAATTGGATATCTGATACTAATGACTCAAAATCCACAAGTGGATATGTATTCACTTTGGGTGGAGCAGCTGTGTCATGGAAATCGTCTAAATAGACTTGTATAGTGAGGTCTACAATGGAATTTGAATTCATAGCTTTAGACAAAGTTGGAGATGAAGTAGAGTGGCTCCGTCAATTTTTAGAAGACATCCCAATATAGCCTAAACCTATGCCAACCATCTGCATATATTGCGATTGTCAATCAGCAATGGCTAAGGTACAGAATAATATCTATAACGGTAAGTTTAGACATATACGTCGCAGACACATTACCGTGAAACACTTGCTCTCGAGTGGAATAATTTTCATTGAATATATAAAGCTTAAAGATAATATAGCGGATCCGTTAACTAAAGGCTTAAGCGGAGAGCAAGTTAATTGTTTATCAAGGGGAATGAGCTTACAACCTATGAATTAAGAGTTCTCCCAATGGCAACCTAACTTAGCTGACTGGAGATCCAAAGATCTAGATTTAAAGGAACAACCGAATTGTGTGTGACTCAATGCTATCGTTGTGGAGATAAAATTTCTTACCCATTCCTATGATAGTACAGCGATACCTGTAGCGTTATTAGGTTAAATTATGCTTTTAATGGTTCTTATACCTTGAAATTCAAGTGGGGTATAGCAAGATACTCTTAATAAGAATCACCTATACGAGTGAGAAAGTGCCACTTCTGTGAGAATGCTAAGGCTACATTCTTTAACAGTACTCATGAAATCAGGATTTGTCCAGGAATAAAATGGGCACAACCGTGAGAACCTAGCTGTGTTTAGAAAAATCCTGTGTGAACTGTATTGTCTTGGCTTACACAAACGGCTGAACAGTTTAAGGCATCGCGTCCAGTAATTAACCAGTAAGTCCGATAGTTTTTCAAAAGGGAAGGTTCAAAGCCAAAAGCTACCTATCATATGTAGAATTTTTCTTATTGAACTTTCTCAGTGTCTGCATCTTGTTGCATCTTCTTTTCTGACAAATTCCATTCATGTGGGGGATTGTTGGAAAAAATAGATTTTGAATAAAATTAGAACATGATTTTTAGCTAACTTTGAAGTTAATTATCTTTGTGTTGGATTAATCTTTTTTGATGATTTCAAGTTTTAATTTGTTTATCTCCATTAGTAGAGTAATCATGAATTTTATGTCATTCAAAACCATTAATAGGCGAATGAGAAATTGACTCTAAAAGTGTGCCGTTGAAGTTGGCAAAATAATGATAACTTAAAACTATCCCACATTACTTGGGAAAGAAAATGGTGATGGTCCAAGTGAGTATAAATATGTTTTTCCATCACACATTGGTTGGGAAAGACTTGGGTGAGTGACTTATATAAGCCAAGTTGAGCCTAAGGGGTGTGCCCCTTGGGGGTATCCAGTTTTGTGGACGGCGGATGACCTACTCAACGGTGGATTCGACCCAAACCTCACACGTGCGCACCGCCGCAGCCGCACCCCCCGTCTGACCGGTCGGGTCGGGATCTGGCTCGGGCTTGGGTCCGGGTTCGTGGGTCATGGGTCGTGGGTCGTGGGTCGTGGGCTGTGGGCTCGGGTCAACCCTTATCTTTTTATAGAAAATTTATTTAATTAAATTTTTGAATTTAAAATTTAAAATTTAAATTTTTGTGCGTTACCGTTATTACTGAGCCGTTGGCGGTTCGAGATCGTTTGGTCGGTTATTGGTTCGCAACTATTGGAGAATATCGAACCGGTTCGCGCCTATTGGGCGATCCAACTGCCAGGCTGAACCGTTGTGACACCTGTTCGGATTAAGGCGAACAGACGCCATTAACGCCTATATAAAGGCTGCTAATCATCCCATTAGAGAATCTGATTTTCTCCATCTTTCTGAAGTTTTGTTGCTCTGTGCTCTGTCGCACATCAGTCTTCATCTTCAATTTCTAAAAAAGTTTAGCACAGCCGAGTTCGTCGTGTGTGCAGGCTGCCGTGCTTCTTCTGCACACGGCAATCGCTTTATCCTGAAAGCAAACGCTCATTCCACCGTAAGCACCGAGGCGTGGGCGCTATATGTCTTAATGAGATAACGTCAAACGTTGGACGCGATTGCACTATTTTTGTTTGTAAACTTTACATATTCGATTTTCTCTTCAGTTCTATTCTGCTTATGCATTTGTGATATGTTCGATACTATTTCTATAGATTAGTCGTCGTCTTTGTTTTTATTTTGTTTAATCTATTGCATGAACAAAACAGTATTTATTTATGTTATGTTTTAAAATATAAAATAACGTTTTATATATTGTTTTTATCTGTTTCTGTTTTCAAGTTAAAAGCCAATGTTCTGTTCACTGTTTTAATTTATCTATTTATAATTTTTTTAGAATTTTATTTCTGCTGTATTATTCAGTTTTAATAAAACAGAATATTTTAATTTTGTTTCATATTGCTAAAATTTTTATTACTACTTTTTATGCTGTTCTGATTTTGATTAAAACTGACAAATTTTAGTATTTTTAAAAAAAATCAAAAGCTAACAACAAAATCTATAATAGGTACTAAATTCTTTAAAAAGTACAAATAAAATTTACTATTTATGAAATTTTACTCACAGTCAAAATTTATTTTACGTACCAATTGTTTTTTTTTTAAAAAAATGATAGACAAATTTCTGTATCAGTGAGTTTTTAATTGTCAATAGGATTGTAACTTTTTTCCTTCAAAATTAATAATTAAAATTATATATTTTTTTCTCAAAATTAGTACAACTAATACGTACACCTCAAGAAGTATAATGTAATTTTAAGAAAGAAAAATGTGTAAAATGAATAAAATTTTAGTTTTAGTGAAATTTATGTGTAAGTAATATCTTACTATCGATAAAATTTTACTGTAAAAAACCTAAGATTTAAAAAAAAAAAAAAACTAAATCATATAGCTTCAGAGCTTCTTAATAATGGTGACGTCAAACCTCCTCTCTATGTGGTGGCTTAACTCCAATAAACCAAAGAGCTGTTGGCCCCGCATACCCCAGGGTCGAACCCTGGGGTCTCAACCCCCCATTTTCGACTTAACCTATCCAAAAAACGAAACCTCCTCTCTCTAGGCTCAGTATAAATTCCCAGCAACTCCGTCACGTTCTTATGTTCTTTTTCTCTTACGAGTAATTATTCAGTGCTTTTAAAATTTTACGTGACAAGTTTATGTGGTGTTCTTATTTAATATGGTGATAATAAATTTTATAATAAAAATATAGTGATTCATTTTTGTTAGGTGATTAGGAGATAACTAATGGCTATTATTGTATAAGTTACGATTATTTATTTGTCAAGAGTACCACGTAATATTGTCTACATAATATTTTGAGAGTATTTAATAATTTTCTCTCTCCTACACAAAATCTAGTGATTTTTTAGATACCTATATTTTTATCAATTAACGAGTTTAGCGAATTTTACTTTGCATGCGCATATAGTGTATGGATGAAGGTAAAAAAGTCTTTTAAAAAAAAAATAATTTGGTCTAAGATCTTATGTTGACTATTTTTTTTAAAAAATAATGATCAAACTCTAAAATATTATTCCACTAGATTCTATTTTCATATATAATACCTATAATGCCTGTAAAATGAATTAGAAACTTTTTTATTGTGTTCGCTATACAAATTGGTAACGTATATTTTTTATAGTAAGCGAATTTGAAATATATAATTATGGTAATTCTATATGTATTAAATATTTAAGTTGCATATGTAATTATGTAAATAAATATATATACATAAATATATACAAGTTGTATATATTCTGTTTTAGTAATAAGATATACATAATTACCCAAAAAAATAAAATATACATAGTGATTTACTTAGATTTTTTAGTGAACAGTTACATTCGTTAATATGATATTTAAATATTCTCATTTTGTGTAGCGCTAGGGTATGTTTCATACCTAAAAGTATTTTCAATCGATTTGATTTTTTTTAAAAGACAGTTATTCTTTTATGCATTCTCAATTAATTATTAAAAATAAAAAATTCAACCAATGAAAATTTACATAAAATAAAATGAAGGTTATGTATAGTTTTTTTTGTAATAAAATTGATCAAAAATCAATTTTTTTATAATATGTTTTTTTAACTATGATCTATACCTCTAAAATGCACTTTCGAATTAATTTCTTTTTCTCAATTATTATTGCACTCTCTTGTTCATAAAATATGATTAATAGAAAAAAATTAAAATAAATAGTAAATTAAATAAATTATTAAACTTTTAAAAAAATTATTATTATAATTAAAATGCATAAGATTTAAGAAATAAAACAAATAAAAATAAATTCCTACATTATGTAGAGTTTGAAAATTAAATTAGAAAATATTAACAACCTCTTCATAAGCCAATACATTAATCAGTCAAGCTTTCACAAGAAAAAAGTAAATTTTTTTAATTAAAAAATTTTAATTCAAACCCCTCACACAAAAAAAAAACAAAAGACAAATTTTGAAGAAACATGAAAGATCGCGTGGTTCACGTAATTTTGCATTCCTCAACTTTTTATAAATAGAACAATATCCTATTATAAAAAAAAATTATTCAAATAAAGTTTTATTAAAGGTAATCAAGATAACAATTTTAATTTTTAATTTTCAGATGGAAAAACAAAAATTTTAATTTTTAATTTTCAGATAAGAAGAAAATATTTTTTCCAAAAAAAAATAATTATTAGGTTTTGTAAAAAAAAAGGATACATTTTAAATTATCACATAATACAAATTTTTTTATATAAAAAAAGAACTAATTTAACAATTTTCTATTGAAGGAACCAAAATAACATTTCTTCAATGAAACAAATTCATTTTTTAGAAAAAAAAATTCCTAATAATTTTATTTTATTTTTTAAAAAAAGTTTCAAAATATTTTTATATCAAATGTAAACGGTAAAGCATCTTAAAGTTGTATTTTTCTAAAATTGTATTTTTTTGTGAACATGGATAATATTTTTTAAAAAGATAAATAATAAGAAGAGAGATGGTATTAAATGAGAAGAAAAGTGATAATTTTTTGAACCAATTGTATTAAATGAGGAGAGTAATGATATTTTTCTAAAGTGATAATTATTGCTGTTAGATGTAAGTTTGAACAATTTTAACTATTAGATAAAAAATATGACGTGTCATAAAATCGTTATATTTTGTAATATAGATAGCTATTATTTCAGATAACATCAAATCTCATTATCAAATATAATTCGTTACGAATAACAGCGTTATTATTTTTTGTAATAAAATTATTATATTCTCATTTTTTTATTTTCTGTAATAAAATTCTCATGACGAATAATAGTGTTATCATTTTCAGCAACAACCATTCTCATGACGAATAACAATTATCATTTTATGCAACAACCATTCTTATTCGTATATAAAATAAATGGATGAACACAAAAAATGGAGATTCCTAATGGTTGCACTTTAACTTTCTACAACAAGTTCACAACAATCATGTAAAAAAAACTCTAAAAAATACACAGAGCTATTTTCAGTTAAAGATGATATATACCATGTCAAACCATTGATCATAGAATCGAATTACCATAAATGGTAATCAATGAGATTCGTATTGTTATATTCAACCAAATGATTATAATATAATATAAAACTTTCATATTTAAATTGTATATGTAATATGAATATATGCATTTAATTTCCATAATAACATATAAGGGTATAAATGTCTAAAAAAATATTAAATATTTAAATAAAAATTTTATGACATAACAGTTTACTACATAAGATTTATCCCAAAATAAGTCACAAAAATAGGATCCTAGAGTAATTAACTCAAAAATAAATCATGGCTTTGTTTGGGCTAAATGTTGCAAATTTTGCTTATTTTTTGTCTTTTTAAAATATTTTTTTTTATCTTTTGACTAAATTTTTATTTTTTCAAGTCTTCTCGATTAGATGAACTCAGAAAGTAAAATTTTTTGATCAAAAGATGAAAAAGTCTATTAAATAAAATTTTGCTTATTTTGATTTATTTTTACCTTTTCTGATTTTTTTTTATATTTTGATAAAAAAGTACTTTTTTCGTCTCGTCTCGACGAGAGAAATTAGAAAATATAATAGTTTGACTGAATGATAAAAAAATTCACTAAAAATATAAATAAATAAAATCAAATACGCAAATAAATAATTATTCCAAATGGAGCATTTATACGTAATAAAGGGAAACAAATGAGGGACTTAAAAGCATGTATTAGAGACTTTTAACTACGACCTAATGAAGATGTCGAAGAATGGTATCCTTATAAAAAATTTGACAACGGTTTTTACTAATTTAGAAATCTTATCAAAAATATTTTTAATTTTAAATAATTTTTATTGTAAACTCGAACATAACAAATATCCTTAGATTACTAGAAAAGATTATATTTTAGTGAATAATATATGGCTTAGAGTTGAATTTTGTATAGAAACAAAGAATTAACTATCTTAATCATTCACGTGCACGTGTGACTTACAAATACTGAGATATATATGTATATATATATATATTGTGCGTGTTGTAAACTGGATGGCACATACAGAACCAATCGACTTGGTTCAAATCTGATGATAGCAAATAGAATTACGAACCGAACTCCTAGCCACCAAACTCATTGGATGCTGTACGTGGTGTTTTCGAACTCTTGCAAGATGAAGTACACCGTTAATACTCTCTGGCCAGATTTGACCGAAAAGCACTCAGACGTACAAGTTAGGTTTTTGTTTGAGAGGCTTCAAATCAAAAAAATGGGTTGAAATTGCGTACTTAGGGCCTTAGAGTGCCTCTCCTTATATAGAGATCGAAATCGGAGAGGCTGAGTCCCCTTGGGACTCTACCTCTTATCCCTTATTCTGGCTTATCTCAAGATTCTGCATTATCTTTTGAGCAATCCTAGCTATCTTGGGAAAATCAATCCTTTACTTACCGAACTGTCGTGGAGGGAGTGGAGTCCTTCTGGGTTATCTCTTAGCCTAAGCCTTGACAAGTTGAACTAATTTGTTATGGGATTCCCCTTTTTAGGGTGGTCCAAACTCATTGTGGGTCGGCCTTACTAGGTGGTCCCAGTTATTACTTCATTTGGGTTGGGCCCTAAAAGCCCACTATTTTGTCCGCTTCCAGCCGCCCCTAGCTCTCTTCTTCATTTACCTGAGGGGTTGTATGGAGAGTCAAAGCTTTTTGCCTTCTGTTTGTTTGGTGGGCATCCCCTCTCGAATTGCGTTTGTTCGTCACATGTATCCGAATATGTGTTTCTTTGGCATGTTATTTATTTGGCGTGTGCGTTGAAGTTGGCACATCTTTCGTATGTCTTTGTTTGGGGCATTCCAGCTCGGTATCCGGATACTGCTTTGATCCCCCTTTCTTTTACCTATGCTCGACGTTCGGATGGCGTTCTGGGTGCTTTAACCCCATAGTATTCCATCATGATTGACAACCAATTCTTGAGCCACCAAAAAGTGACGTGGCGTGCTCAGATTGGGCACCTGGAAGGGCACGCGTCGTTTCGATAACAATAGCGTTCTTTAATTCGTACGGTGCATTTAATGCACCTGTCTTTTCAAACTGATGGGTATAAATCCTATTCCATACATCATTTCCCTATTTTTCCTCTATTTTCAAGCGTTCAAAACTTTGCTCAAGCATTCTTTTGCGATTTTCGGCGAACTGAACCCAGAATCCGAAAAGTGTATCCCAGAAATCGGTGACGAAAACTAGACTCCGGCGACCTATAAGCACGATCCTCCCTCACTTGTCATATTTCTTTGTGCTTTGAGATTAGTTTAGCCAATTTCTTTTCTTTCTCTCATTCTTTTATGTTTTTAAAGCTACAATTGGAAATGGTCAAACTTAGAAAATTGGTAGCGACGCCGGAGGCAATGCGAACTTTTCGGCGTCGGTACCAAGTCCTCGACGATGTTGGTACCACCTTGGCGAATCTTGACAACTTGCGCTAAGGGAATTGGGATAAGCTTCCCCTTCCACTAGTCGCTATAGTGGAAGGGAGAGTTCGATTTTCACTTCATTCTCTTCTTCGTCGAGCACTTCGGCATTATAGGGTGAGCCGATTGTGGCACTGAAATTTTAGAGTTTTTGAAAATGGTAAAAAATAAAGAAATTCAAAGATGTTTGAAAAATATTTTAACACCTTGAAAGCTAAATTTTAAAAATTTATTTTTTGTTGAAAGTAGAGTGGTCATTTAGTTTTTGAAAAAAATTAAGAAAAATAAAAATAGCTACTGATATTTAAACCGTTTAACCAGAGAAAAAGAGTTCGGGAGTTAAGGTACGAATCGGGAAAGGTGTTAGGCTCCCCGTTCGCCCAACTGTAAGGTTGGCCTCTATTAATCATCATTGGTTCTTTAATAGAATTTCTCAAATGCATTCAAATAAAGAAAATTGAGGTAAAGTGGGAACATCCAAAATCAAATAATAAAAATACATAACATAGGTATATGCCAAATAAAACAAGTATCAAAATAAAAGTCCTAAATCTTACGACATGCAATTTCTAACTAAAGGATATATGGAACAAACCAACATGTAATATTATTTAAACAACCTAAATTAGTATGATTTCAAATAAAAGAACAAGCAAAAATGCTAATGATTGCTAACACTAAGTAGGCTAAAATGGACATATTATAAAAAAAAAAGTGTACAAAAGACTAAAGAATAAAAAGGTTAGAAAATAATATTAAACTAATAAAGAAAAAGCTAACTATTCACTTTTTACACATTTTTTAAAAAAAGAGATAGAAAAAAATAAAAAGAAACGAAAAGAATAGAAAATCACACTTAAAGATGAAATCTAACTTAAATTTTTTTAATGATTTTTAACAAAATAAAAGTGATGTACCATGTAAGAAAAATAAAATTATAAAAAAAGAAAAAGAAAATGAAGTTTTATAAGAAAAAGAAAAAAAATACTAAGTAGAATATTATAAGAAAATTAAAGCTAATAAAAAGAGAATAAAATACTAGAAAAAAATTATACTACTATTAAAAGAAGAAAAAAAAATAGAAAATAAATACTAGAATATTAAACTAATGCTTAAAAGTAAAAGAATATTAAACTAATATTATAAGAAATGAAAAGAAAATGGTACATTAAAAAAAATTTTACATTATAAAGAAAAAGGGCATTACAAGAAAAATAAACTATATTAAAAGAAAAATAAAAGTAAAAAGAAAATGAAATATACTAGTAAAGGAAATTAAACTAATACTAGAAAAGGATAAAAGAAATTAATTACAATTATTTAACTTGGATGTGAATATAGTATTGACAACTACATCCATAGAATAAAAGAAATTAATTACAATTATTTAACTTGGATGTGAATGTAGTATTGACAATTACATCTACATAAATATAAGTGCATTATTATAACAATTACAATATTAATAAATTATAATTGCCAAAATATGTTAGAACCAAATTGATGAAATAATAAAAAAAAGACAATGTGCTTAGTATAGATGTGTGAACTAAGAAATTAATTAAGGTAGCTAAATTTCATGAAACAAATCAAATAACAAACAAGATTAACTATATGAACGAAAGAAATACGCGAATTGAAATTGAATTTAAGCCGATTGCTCCAAAATAGAAAGAATGGAGTTAGAAGGATCGAAAATCCAAACAAGGCACTTGGATTGCTAAAAAATTCTCAAGTCGGGGAATGGTGCCAATGATCTAATCCTCGATATCCAAGTTAGGGCGTCAGAGGTTCGGCTCTCTGTTCTTTGAAAAGATTTTGGCGTCGGGGCTCAGATTACTCGGCGACTCTGCGGAGCTTCTCTCACTAAATCTCTCTCTAAAATTCTATCTTGAAAACGTACGCCTGGGTATGGTATTTATAGAATTCATTAACCAATGAGATGCTGATACGTTTTGGGGCACGTCAGGCCATTTGAAGTTGGCGGTTGCTATGTTATGAGTTAGCGGTCGCCATATTTAAAAGGGTTCCACAAGATTTTAATGGCGGTCGCCACAATACAAGTTGACGGTCACCAAGTTGGAGGTGGTAGTCACCACTTTTGGCTAGGGTTTTCAAGAGGTTCTATTGGCGGTCGCCACAATGAACATAGTGGTCACCGCATTTGAAATAACTTGCCTGGCAAGTTATTGGTGGTTCAACATAATTTTATTATTTTAAAAGTTTTGAGTTCAAATACCGAGCTTAGATCATTTCTCGAGGATCGTATCGAGGCACCATTCTAACTGTTTTCATCATCGGATTCTCCTAAGATTACGTTGGATCAAATTAGGTGTCTACAGTTGCCCCTCTGATGCAAGTCATATCAAAGATTCAGAGACAACAGTTATTTGACCAAGCCGTCAATCTTAAGCCACAAACACACAAGCATGCATATGATGTTGGTCATACTCGAATTTCTATCGAGCTGCCTACGTACCATTTTGCTAGGGATCAAACCAAAACATAATTCCTGGAGCAAATGCACATATACAAGATCAGAAATATAGTGCGGATGCTAACATGAACAAATGCCAATATGATGCAGACACTAGTATGAATCATAGATGTGATCAAACAAATCTTAGAGATCGAGTCAAGATCTAAAGGGAGCGTAAATAGGCAAGTCAAAGATTGAGTCAAGATCTAAGAACACGGCTGGGGATAAGAAAATCAAGAGGATCAAGTCAAGATCCAAATTACCTTAATAAAAAAGGCAACAACGAACTGATCGGTCGAGTCAAGACCTAACAATTCGGAATGCTAATGGGATAGGAATAACTAAAAAGTCGAGTCAAGATTTTAAAATTATTCTTATCAGAGACAATCACGAATTAATACGTCGAATCAAGACTTAAAAATTCAGAATGGAAGCGGGATAAAAAATATTTAAAAGTCAAGTTACGGCTTAAAATTAAATTTATCGGAAGGAGATACTACGAATTAATAAGTCGAGTCAAGACCTAAAAATTTGGGACGAAACACGGGATAAAAATAATTAAAAATCAAGTCACAGCTTAAAATTAAATTTATTAAAAGAAAAGACTATTAATTAAAAGGTCGAGTCAAGACCTAAAAATTCAGGACGAAGCACGGGATAAAAAAAAATAAAAGCCAAGTACCGACTTAAAAATAAATTTATCGAAAGGAGACACTACGAATTAATAGGTCGAGTCAAGACCTAAAAATTTGGGATGAAGCACGGGATAAAAATAATTAAAAGTCAAGTCACAGTTTAAAATTAAATTTATCGAAAGAAAACACCTCGAAAAGATAATGGTTAAAATCAAAAAAATACAAATTACTTGTGCAAAACACAAAATCATTTTTGAAGAAAAATACGCAAATTTTAAAATCATTTTTAAACACACAAAAAATTTCTTAAAGTATTTTTGAAAAACACCCAAGATTTTAAAATTATTTTTGAAAAACCCACACGATTATTTTAGTAAAACACATACACAAAAGGGTTTTTAAAAAAATAATTTTTTTGGTTTTTTGAAAATTATTTTTGCTAACAAAATATATATTTTTGAATATAACACACATAAAGTCAATACGCACAAAAAGAAAATAATCACACAAAATAAACACTCAAATAAAATAAACACACACAAAGAAAATAAAATAGACATACACAAATAAAGGACCCCCAAACAGACCCTAAAAAATCCAAAATTGTCACATGACCGTTTGACAGGTTGGCAGCCGCCAGGACGAAACCCATCTGACATAGCGGTCGCCGCCTTCAAACCCTTACAACATAACGGTCACCATGTGGCCGTTCAAAAACCTAGCGGTCGCCACAACTGAAGATGGCGACCGCCACCTCCAAACGCGCTTAAGGCCCTTGAGGCGCGCGGGTGAGCGCTCACTTTCTCATTCCACTCTCTCTAGCTTCTAAACATTCTCGCCTCTCTCTAACCTTCCTCTTGTTCCTTCTTGCTTTCTAGCTTTCGTACCCTTTCTCTTTGCTCCTTGCTCGATTATGGAGGGACACCGTCATCTTGAGGACATCGCAAGAGCTATCCGCAGCTTTTTCACGAGTGAGAGCTCCGTCATGGGGACTCTCGGGGGCACGTCCTCCAGCCTTCCTTCTGGCAGAGTCACCACCACGCAGCCCTCTGTTGCGATGGACACCCTCGTGTTTGAGGCGGAGCATGCCTCCCGCCGTGTAGCCGAGGAGGAGGCACGAGCAACTGTCGAGGCACAGGCTAATGTAGATGCTGCTGCTGAGGCCAAGATGGCCGACTTTTTGGATCTTGATGCTGGGGAGGGTCATCCAGCACCCTTCGACCCACACACCTACGCTCCAATCCCCCACCGCTTGCTTTCGGGTAGGATGCGGCGTTACGAGCCGCCTACGGATTCCATCGCTGCTGATGTTCTTTTCCAAGAGCCGGACCAGCACATGTCTCGCCAGCACCTATCGGTAAGTTTCTTATCTTTACTTGTTCAATTATAAGAGTATGTTTTGATGATATATCTTTAAACATAGACGCATGCCTAGGATCCTCCCATGTGATATGATGATAATGTAAAATGTTTAATATATGTACTACAAATTTTAGCTTAAGTATTCGTACAATAGAGTTTAAAACAATAAGAACATTAGGGTTTGAACAAATAATAAAATGGGCAATTATTTTAGTGAAAATCTCAAAAATAAAGGGTTTGATGATTTTTTTTTGAGCTAGACATAAAAAATCTACGGGGTGAAAATTTTTCAAAAATTCTAAAAATTTAGAGAAAATTTTTGTTGAAAACCCTAAAATCTGAGGCAATTTTTTTTTAAAATCACAAACTCTAGAAATTTAAGGGATATTTTTCAAAAATCTAGAAAAAAAAAAATAGAAAATCTTAGAAAATTTTGGAAAAATCCTAGAAAATTAGAAATTTTTTTAAAAAATTCTAGAAAATTAGAAAAAAAATTGAAAAAAATTGGAAATTTTTGAAAAATTTTGAAAAATTCTTAGAAAATTAAGAATTTTTTTTAGAAAAATGGGACAAATTTTTAAAATTCCTAGAAAGTTGGGGCAAAATTTTCAAAAATCTTAAAAAATTAAGACAAAATTTTAGAAAATCTGGGCGAAATTTTCAAAAATCATAGCAAATTAGGATAGTATTTTCAAAATTTAGGTAATTTTTTTAAAAAAATTAGAAAATTAAGAAAAATTTTAGAAAATCAAGAAAAATTAGGGCAAAAGCGGCAAAGTATGAAGATGATATAAAAATAGTGTTTTCTTACTACTCAGCACCGCCAATAATGGTGGGAAGGAGAGATAATGCTTCAGTTCGGTGAAGGCTTGCTTACTTTCATTATTCAAAATGAACTAATTTGCCCTCTTTATTGTTTTGAAAAATAGATAGCACCGATCAGATACTCGGCTAATGAATCGGTTGAGTGTTGTTTCCATTCCAGCTAACTTTTGGATTTCTTTCAAAATTTGGGGACTCTTTAGGTTCTGAATAGCTGAGATCTGTTCAATGTTCACCTCTATTCCTCTGTGAGTCACTAGAAAGTCTAAGAACTTCTTAGAGCTTACTCCAAAGGCACACCTGAAAGCGTTAAGCCTAAGTTTGTAAATTTTGAGGATTTCGAAGGTCTTCCTTAGGTCGTCCAAGTGTCTATTCAGATGTTTGGTCTTTATCATCATGTCATCGATGTAAACCTTTATAGTTCCACTGATCAATTCTCCAAATATCTTGGCGATAAGCCTCAGGTAAGTGGTTCCTGCATTCTTGAGCCCGAACGGCATTACCCGATAGCAGTATATTCCCTGAGGAGTAATCAAGGCTGTCTTCTCCATGTCTGGGGAGTACATGGCTATCTAATGGCATCCCTTGCAAGCGTCCCAAAAGCCCATTCTTTCATTCTCCATTGTTGAGTCGACAAGTTGATCTATTCAGGGTAGAGGGAAGCAGTCTTTGGGGCAGGCCTTATTTAGGTCAGTGAAATCAACACACACTTGCCACTTTTCATTCTTCTTCTTGATTACTACTGTGTTAGCCAACCAGGTTGGATAGTGAATTTCTTTGATTGCTTTTGCTTTTTTCAGACGCTGAACCTCCTTAACTACTGCCATGACATGGTGCGGGGCAGACATCCTAGGCTTTTGCATTACTGGCTTCCTCATGGGATCGATGTTTAATCGGTGATTGATCACTTCGGGGTTTATCCCTGGCATCTTGTACAGCGTCCATGCAAAAACTTCTATGATATCTTTTAAGAACTCCATCAGTTCGATTTCTTCCTACATGGGTAAATTGGTCCAGAGCAAGAAGTAACGATCTGGATCTTCCGGGGAGAAGCAGACCTTCTTTAAGTCTTCGACTACCTTCTCCTCAGCTGTTAGGTTATAATCGTAGATAGTAGATCCATCATCTACCTCGACAGTTTTTACCTCGGGGTACTGTTGTCTGTCTTTTATCATAGCTAGGAAGCACTGTCTTACTGTGTGCTGATCTCCTATGATCTCGACTACTTCTTTTTCCACCTGGAACTTAAGAGACTAGTGATAGGTTGAGGGCACAACCCCCAAGCTATGTATCTAAGTTTTACCAACTATAACATTATAAGTGGAGGGTTAATTAATAACTAAGAACTTAATGTTTACCATGGCTGGTTCTACTTTCACTAGCACGGTTATCCTCTCCACTGGCCACACGGGGTCTGAACCAATGTCGATCAGTGGGGGTATACACTTCTTGAGTGCTGAGTCCTTCAGACAGAGCTTCTAGAAGAGGTTGTAGTACACAATGTCAACAGAACTCCCTTGGTCCACCAAGATCCTCATTATGACTTTATTGGCAATGTGCAGAGTCAGTACAAAAGCATTATTGTGCGGGTGTTGTATTCCCATAAGGTCATCATCTAAGAAGCTAACCCCTTGAATTTGGTTTTGTTTAGAGTTCTCCCCCATTCTTCGGCGTTTGCCCTCATCCATCTTCATTGTATAGGCTAGGGCCATGGCTTGATGTTGTACTATCGCTTAGGTGATTGGCTCAATAGTGCCGTGAATCAACTTCACCACCCCAAGTGGGGCGTCCCCTTGTTCGGGCCTTCTGTCTTATGCCTATGGCCTCTCTTCCTGAGTATTTTTTCAGTATCAATGAACTCTGGGAGATGCCCTGCTTGGACTAGATCCTCTAGATGCTTTTTGAATGTTCGGCACTCCCCAATCAGATGGTCATAATCTTGATGGTAGTGACGCTTTCTCTTCGGATCCCGTCTATTCGGATTGTCGATAAGTTTGGGTGGCCATTGAAAATAGAGCTTCTCCTTTATGTGATCAAGAAATTTGTGAAGAGGTTCTTTAAATACCGTTTATAAGGCTTGGTAGGCCATAGATTCCTTTTCTTGGGCGTCCTTCTTAGCCTTCTGATCTTTCTGACCCTTGTCATTCTTCTATGGTTGCTTCATCGAGGCCACGCTCTGTTCGGCCTGACTGATGTCCTCCTCGACCTTAGCACGCTGCTCGATCTTTACCATTAGTTCGGACATGGTAGCTACGACTTTCTTAGTGAGAGACTGTCTTAGATGACTCTGTGGGGGTAGACCGAGCTTGAAGGAAGCCACGACAAGTTGCTCATTGCAATCTTCTATTTCATTGTATATTTACCAAATAATTCCGAGCATAATCTCATATAGTCACTCCTTCGTTCTTTCGAAGAGACAATAGTGTGTCGAACCTCTTGAGCTGCTTACTGTTGGTAATGAACCGGGCAATAAAGGATTCAGCCTGCTACTGCCAACTAACTATTGATCGGGGTGGTAGCTTGTGAAACTAACTGAGGGTAGTCTCCCATAGACTGGATGGAAACATACGACATAGAAGTGCATCGTTCCCATTCTAGAGTGCCATTGCATGTTTGTATTGGCAAATGTGACTTATTGGATTTGTCTTTTCATCATACATCTCAAACTTCGGTGGGGAGAACTTATGTTGTGGATCTGCATTCTCAATGACTTCGGCTAGTGGTAACACCGAGATCTGTTCAAGGGTCTTTTTGGCTACGCCTTGGGCTGTTTCGTCATCACCACACTTCATTCTTGAATCCATCCTTTTCTCCAACTAAAGCCGAAGATCCTGGTTCGGTCCAGTTTGGCCCGAGTTACCCTTTGGGGGTTTGACCGAGTAGACTCAGCCCTAATGGTTTCAGTTTTCTTAGAACTTCTTAAGCTCTCCTCAGATGCTTTACATCTCCGCCTTTGAGGATGACTTAGGTTGTTAGACTTTAGGCTTTGTTCGGTGTCTTCTAGTTTGGGACTCTCTTTTCGCCTTACGTGTAGATCCCTCTGTGCTTCATGCCTTTGAATCCTTTACCCGAGTTCCTCGATTTCCCTTTCACGCTGCTTCATTCTCACTTCAAGATCATTAATGATCCTATCTCATCGAGCCAGCCTCTCCTCCAATCTCCCTCTTTCCCTTGAAGAAGGAGGAGAGGGTCGTTCTCCTCTAGAGCTCGTGGTAGAATAACGTATTCGTCTCCCATTATGTGAAACATCGTCCTTGTGCCTTCGAATCTCTGATGGGACCCTGGGTACCTTTGGTCGTTCTGGGATGACTGGTATTGATCTTTGGGGGACACCTTCTTGCCCCCTCTGTGTGGCTTTCAGTGAGTCCAGTGGGAGTTTGGCTCATGGTTCCGTTGGTCCAGGATCGTTGTTCTCACAGATGGCGCCAAATTGTGCGTGCTGTAAACTAGAAGGCACAATTAGAACCAATCGACTCGGTTCAAATATGATGATCCCAAACAGAATTATGAACTAAACTCCTGGCCACCAAACTCACTGGATGTTGTACGAGGTGTTCTCGAACTCCTACAAGATGAAGAACACCGTTAGTGCTCTCCAGCTAGGTTTGATTGAGAAGCACTCTGACGTTCAAGTTAGATTTCTCTCTGATAGGTTTCTAAACAAGAACTATGTTGGAATTGGGGTCTTGGAGTGCCTTTCCTTATATAGGGATCAAAATCGGGGAGGCTGAGCCCCCGTGGAACTTTGCCTCTTATCCCTTATCCCTTATTCTGGCTTATCCCACGATTCTGGTTTATCTTTTGAGCAATCCTGGCTATCTTGGGAAATCGATCCTTCACTTCCCAAACTGTCGTGGTGAGAGTGGAGGCCCTCTGGGTTATTTTTTAGCCTAGGCCTTGACAAGTTAAGCTAACTTGTTATGGGCTTCCCCTTTTCGGGATGACCCGAACTCATTGTGGGACCCTCTTACTAGGTGGTCCCAGGTATTACTTCATTTGGGTTGGGCCCCAAGCCCATTATTTTGTCCGCTTCCACACACACACACACACACACACACACATATATATATATATATATGAAGAATTGAGATATTTTTCATGATTGATTTATAATTAATCTTTATTTATATATAATTACAGTATTTATGTTTTCTTCAACTATGTATAATGAACGAATATCCGAGCAAGCAAGTCATAGCCTTTTTTTTATTTTTAATTTGATGAATTGTAAAATATTTTTTAATAAAATACGTTACATCAAAAAATTAAAACAGATATATATAAAAAAGGAATAAGTCATTTTTTTGGCAAAAAGTGAAGTGGTGATAGCGACGGTAAGAATAGTTATGATGGTGGTAATGGTGGTACAGTAGTAGTAGTGGTGGTGATGGTGGATGCAGCGGTAACAAAGAAGACAATGGTAACGGTGGGATGTGATGGAAGTGAGCAACAGAGATGAGAGGGAGGAGGGGGTGGTGGAGGTGGAGGTGACGGTGACTGTGAGACCCGGACCCGTCTCTTTTTGAGACTTCTATGTATATATAATGTATTTTGCATATATATGTTTGCGGTGTATGATTTACTCGTTTTGATGCATATTTATATTTATCTGAGTATGCGGGGTTAGTTTCCGGGGTTGTAGAGAGTTGCCGTGCGAATTTTAAAAATTCAAAAAAAAAAAGATATTTTGTAGACCTATAAATATTGGGACTCAGATATTTTCTAAAAAGATATTTTGAAAACTTAACTCCTAAGTTTTTTTCAAATTCTCTCTGCCTTTTCTCTAACTTCTCGGGGGCCCGAGGCTTGATTTTTGATAAACCAACTGCTGATAATTGGTATCGACATTGAGGGCTTCGCATCCATCTAGTTAAAATTTTATTCTTGCGAATCTCGATTTTGCACATAGATCGAGACGTCGAATTTTTGACCCAACGAGGTAGGATTTCAGATTCTACTGTTGTATAAGGGATATATATATATATATATATAATCTTATGATATTTTACCGTTTAAAAATGCATGAAAAGATTATTTGTGTTTTAGATCCAGTTTTGGGTTAAGTTTTCGGTTTTCGGGTGGATGAAACCGTGTTTTGAGGGTTTTTTTGTGACTTTATGGTGAGCTTGGTCATACATATCCTTGTGGGTATCATATACAGGAGTTTCGAGGTATGTTTTGAGGTTTGGAAGCAAAAAATCAGAGAACCCGTAGCCACAAAAATTTTCTGGGCTGGTTCAGTCGATTGAACCCATAAGTTCAGTCGACTGGATCATCTTTTGGTGAGTTAAGTCGACTGAACATGGGGGGTCAGTCGATTGAAGTTCTTTCTGTTTTGGTTTCCTTTTTCCAGTGCCTATTTCAGTCGACTGGGAGCTTGGGCCAGTCGACTGAACTCCTGTGAGGGCTGAGGGTGTTGTTTTAGTGGTTCGGTGGTTGGGTTTTTGGCTTTCCTCACCTCTTCGGATGGTTTTAAAGGCGATAGATTTGTGAAATCTCAATTTGTGGAGATTGATTTTCAAATGGTTGGTTTGGAAAAGGAGTGTTTATGAAAACTTTTAGAAAACGTGTTTATTGAAGGTTTGGAGCTAGCCCGTAGGGTTGAGTCTCAACTTCTAAAACGTTTTGATAAAAATATGTGTTTACACGTTTGGTTTGATCTCCATGATTCATGG
>JAOTRH010008057.1:0-23499 GCA_034768845.1 Heliamphora exappendiculata
GCATGCATGTGAGGCCATTTATTGTATAATGGTTGAATGATTACCTTTGTCAATGAAGTTGGAATCTTGGTTTGTTTCCATGGAGTGGACGGATATTTTAAGCTTTTCTGAGTATTTAAGATCTTACTTAAGGGTTTGAATTCTTGTTCTAAGAAGGAAAATAAATGGTTGTTATTTTCAGTTTTAGAAGGATTCACATAATTTTCAGAAAGGAAGTCTCAGGTGCCTGACCGCTCGAGCGGTCATGAGTCCCCTCGAGCGGGGTTCGCTGGAGATGTTTTGCTAATGAATGTTTAAAAACAAGTTTTTCTCCAAGGAGTTATGGACATGAATGGGTTGTTTAAAGACATGGTTTTTGAAGAGAAGGTTTTCATTTCGGGTTGGTTTCCAAAAGTATATTCGAATTATATTAGAACGGGGTAGGGGCATTACAGTTGTGGTCACATGAATTATAAGGATTTATATAGGCTTGCAAATCTTGAATTGGTTAACGGCATTCCAACACTGAGTAGTTCTACAAAAGTGTTTGTGGATCTTGTCAACTGGGTAAACAAATTAAAATCCCATACAAGAAAATAAATCAACTTGCTACTCAATATCCTCTGCAGCTTCTTCACATGGATCTTATGGGTTTTACTAAAACAGATAGTATAGATTGCAAGAAATATATCTTTCTAGTGGTGGATGACTTTTTTGGATTTATCTGGGTAAACTTTTTGCGAGAAAAATCTAACACGTATGCTGCTTTTAAGCCCCTATGTCTCAGATTAAATAATGAACAATAAGGGAAGAATCGGTACATCATAAAAATTAGATCAAATCATGGAAAGAAATTCGAGAATTCTGAATTCTCAAATTTTTATGATGAGTAAGGAATGCAACCTTAGTTCTCCGCTCCTAAAACACCACAACAAAATGATGTAGTGGAACGAAAAAATAGAGTGGTACAGGAAATGGCCAGGGTTATGCTTCATGGTAAAAATATTCCTCTCAGATTTTGGGTCTAGGCTATAAATACTGCATGCTATGTCATTAATCTGGTTTATTTACAATTAGGCACAAAACAGAATGCATATGAGTTGTGGAAAGGTAGAAAGCCTAATGTAAAATTTTGCAAATTTTTTTGGAGCAAATGTTACATCTTAAAAGATCGTGAATAGTTAGATAAATTTGACTCCAAAAGTGATGGTGGGATATTTCTTGGGTATTCCATTAAAAGTAGAGCTTATAAAGTTTATAATGTGCGCACTTCTACTGTTATGGAATCTATTAATGTAGTCGTTGATGACACAAGAAAATCTAAAGAGATACTGATACCTGAAGTAGACCAGTCAGTTCCACAAATTCTTGAAGAACTGGCTCAACCTAACTTGCCCAAATAGACTATGAACCTAAGTACAGACTTGGTTAAAGCACCAGTGGAGCCAGAAGTGCTGGAACCCTCATCTAGGGTCAAGCTTAATCACCCTATTGATCAAGTGATTGGAGAAGTTACAAAACCAATTATGACATGCACATAGATGCAGAATCAGGTACATCAAGTAAGTCATTTATGTTACGTGTTTTTGATTGAGTCAAAAAAATGTGAAAGATGCTCTTACTGACGATTGTTGGGTGAATGCTATTCATGAGGAACTCGAACAATTTGTTAAAAATGATGTTTGGGAGTTAATACCTAGACTTGAGAATGATAATGCCATTGGCACTAAGTGGATTTTCAAGAACAAGTCTGATGAACAAGGCACTGTAGTGAGAAATAAGGCTAAGTTAGTGGTACAATGATACACACAAGTAGAAGGAATAGATTTTGACGAGTCCTTTACACCTGTGGCTAGATTAGAGTCTATTCGTATTCTTCTTGCTGTGGCTTATTTTCTGAATTTCAAATTGTATTAGATGGAAGTGAAAAGTGACTTCTTAAATGGCCAGTTGAAGGAAGCGGTCTACGTTAAATAGCCTAAAAGTTTTGAGGATCCACACTATCTTGATCATGTATACAAGCTCAAAAGTGTTTTGTATGGGCTGAAACAAGCCCCCTGAGCATGGTATGAATGCTTAACCATCTTCTTGGTTAACCATGATTTCATTAGAGGAAGTGTGGATAAGACACTTTTTATTAAAAATGACAAGAAAGATATTTTGGTTGCACAGATATATGTTGATGATATTGTGTTTTGCTCTACTTGTGAATCTCTTGTCCTTTCTTTTTCTGAATGTATGCATAAGAAATTTAAAATGAGCATGGTAGGTGAACAAAACTACTTCCTAGGTTTACAAATTAAACAGTCTGACGATGAAAATTTTATTTTATAGTCAAAATATGCTAAAAGCCTAGTTAAGAGGTTTAAGTTAGAATCTACTATACCCATTCAAACACCTATGAGTATATCTGTGAAACTGTCAAAAGATGAAAAAAGTCAGAGTGTTAATCAAACCATGTTCAGAAGTATGATTGGGAGTCTATTGTATCATACAACCAGTAGACCTAACATTGCTTTTACTGTTGGTATTTATGCACGCTATCAGTTAAACCCTAAGGAATCACATTTAACTACTGTTAAAAGAATCGTCTGATATGTGAATTCTACTGTTGAGTTTGGCATTTGGTTCTCCAAAGATACTAATTCTAACATTGTAGGTTTTTCTTATGCTGATTGGGATGGATGTGCATATGAAAGAAAAAGCA
The DNA here is from genome assembly GCA_034768845.1 of Heliamphora exappendiculata. Lineage (NCBI taxonomy): Eukaryota > Viridiplantae > Streptophyta > Magnoliopsida > Ericales > Sarraceniaceae > Heliamphora > Heliamphora exappendiculata. Next base: position 2,687 of record JAOTRH010008057.1, read on the forward strand.
CATCAAGAGGTTGCTTCTATGTCGGTAACAATTTGGTGTCTTGGCATAGTAAGAAACAGAATGCTATATCCTTATCTACTATCGAGGCTGAGTATATTGCTGTTGGTAGTTGTTGTACTCAATTGCTTTGGATGAAACAAATATTGTCTGATTATGGTCTTGACCAAAAGTCTGTTGTTATCTATGTGATAACACAAGTGCTATAAACATTTCAAAAAATTGGGTTCAACACTCTAGGACTAAGCATATTGATATTAGACATCATTTCATTCATCAGTTAGTTGAAGATAATATTTTCACTATTGAGTACATTGACACTGAAAGGCAACTGGTTGATTAATTGGCAAAACCTCTTGAGGCACTTCGGTTTGAATTTCTTAAGAAATCCATTGGAATTGGCATTTTGAATTTAAAAAAATGTTTTTTTTTGTTTTTCTATTCGCAACTATTCTTTTAATTCAAACTTGTGGTTTAATCTTGTGTGAAACACCTTAAAATATTATCTGAAGGATTTTTGTCAAGAAGACATGAAATAATAAACTTACTGTGAATCATTGACACAAATTCTTATGTAATGATTACTATATGTGCGATTAAATATACATGTGACACGGACTGGATATGAGTTGAGAAACACTTTGATTGACCGTCACAGTAGAATTCTATTGTTGATGTTAATGTTGATGTCTATAACCACCCTCATCTGATTATCCATCCATTGCTCTGCTCTCATTTAGAACTGTGTGTGCTATATAATATTATAGAAATGGCTATCTATACGAACCTTGCTTTCTCGTTCGTTATAGTGTAAAAACTGCTGGTTATGCTACTCTTTTTGACTTGCTTGTGGAAATGACTACCTAAATGAACTATGCTTTCTCGTTAATTTTAGTGTGTCAGTTGCCTTTTATGAAACTATAGTTTCATGCTAATGGAAATGGTTACTTATGCGAATCTTGTATTTTCGTTCATATTAATGTGAAAGCCACCAATTAGAGCATAAATTTTTTTATATACAGTTCTTTGTAAGGGGGAGTTTTCGTACACCTTCAACAGACATATATTAAGACCTTACTTAGTTTGACTTCAAATTGTGTGTTTCTTGATTGGTTTCTCGTTGTGTCTAATGTCTATTGATCTCACATATATTAACCATTGCCTATGTGAATAAGTCCCTCAAAGGTTTGCTGCATGACTTCTGTATGCCTTTCTTGACAAGTTTTCATGACTCTATTTTCCCATGTTTCATAAATGGGTTGCTTTATTTTACATATATTCTTATATTACTTATATAGTTGTTTTAATCACTAGAATTCATTTGGTTTATAATGAATGCGTTCAGTTTGATAAATTAACTATATTCATGTTATAATTCAAGTTTTATCTTATTTAGTTTATTTGCTTCACTCGCATTGTACACTTGCATTAAATTTGTTTATTCATCAAATAGTGTTAACATAATTTGGCAATACAACTAACGGTGTCGTTATTGTCATAATTCAAGTACTTATATACATATGATTGTAATTATTAATATTACACTCATATTTTATATTTCTTAGTAAACGACTATTATATTGCTATGTAATTGTCGTTATTTATATTTATATTTTTTAGTTTCCTTTAATAATACTACCCTTATCTTTATGTTTTTTTTATGCATTAAATCTTTTAATGTTAGTTTAGTTAAATCTTTTAATGTTAGTTTAATTAAATTTTTTAATAATTTAATTTTCTTTTGCATTTCTTTTATTTTTCTTTCCTTTCATTTTGTCTAATACCAAAATTCACAAAAAAAATCTATTGATGTTAACTTAGCTTTTTCTTTTTTGTAGCATTTATTTTATTCTTTATTTGGTCTTCTTCTTTTTATATAAAACCCCTAAAATCCATAATAGATTTCTTTCTTTTTTCTTTTGGATATGATTTTAATTCTTTAGTTTTATTTTAGTAGTATTTTTTTTATTTTCTTAAAACTCTTTTAATTTTAGTTTGATATTCTTTTGTAAATTCTCTTTTAATTTCCTTTGATTAAATCTTTGAACATTCTTTTATATGGATAAAAACACAAAAATTTCTTATTAAGTTTAATAATCTTTCATTGTTTACCTTATTATTAAGTTTTAATATAGGATTTTTATGCACATTTTATTTTAGTTTAATATTTCTCTTTATTAGAAGTTAATCATGTTAATGCTAATTTAGATTATTTTGGTAATATGCATATTTTAGAATAACTTAGGTTATTTTGGGTTGTGAGACCCTGACCTATTTTTTTTTTTAACGTTTTCGGACGCGCGTTATGTGTTTATGTTGGAACATGTTTTATGTACTTTTGATGTATGTTTGAGGGTAGAGATGCATGTGGAGAAGGTTCTGGGGGCCATAGGATGTTACGGCGCGAATTTTAAAAATTAAAAAAAAAAGATATTTTGGAGACCTATAAATATCTAGAGTTAGATATTTTCAAAAGATATTTTTCAAAACTTAACTCCTAAGTTTTCTGTTTTTCTCTCTACCTTCTCTCTAAGTTCTCAGGGGCCTGGGGCTCGATTTTCGAAGATTAGATTGCAGATTCTTGGTATCGGCATTGAGGGCTACGCAACCATCCAGTTAGAATTTTATTCCGGTGGAGCTCGATTTTGCATGTGGTTCGAGGCGTCGAGTTTTTAATTCACCGAGGTGAGATTCTAGACCTGTATGTACTGTAAGGGTGTTATGGGTAATCAGGTGTCTTTTTACCGATTAGATCCCCGTAGATCTGACTTTGTATCAAAATAGATTTTTGTGCTTAAGACTGATTTTTTGTTGGTTTCGGTGGATGGAATCGGGTATCGGTAGTTTTTTTTGAGGTCTCGGTGTTAGGCCTAGATGTGTGAGAGTTCACGGTTGTTGTATCGGTGTCCGGAAGTGTCAATTTGAGGCCTGGAGGGTTCAACCCGTAGCTCAAAATTGGTTTCCGCCGAGGTTCGATCGACCGAACCTATGGGTTCGATCGGCTGAACCGTGTGGTTTGGCGTTTTGTGGTTTCTAGTGTGGTCTTCGGTCGACTGGGGGCTTAGGTTCGATTGACTGAAGTGCTGAATTGTGTTTTTTTGGTTTTTTGGTGGTTCGTTGGTTGGGTTTTGGTATCCGATTGGCATCCTCCGGTATTCCATTGACTGATTTATGGGAATTGATCGATTCAAATACCTATGGATTCCATTGGGGGTCGTGTTGGTCTGGGTTATGACGTGTTGGTGACTGGCTTTTCTCTAGTGGTTCTTAGTCAATGGAATTATGGGATTCTATTGATTGAAATCATGGAGAGGAGAATTGGTTGTTTCTTGGTTCGGTTGGTCGCATGGTAGCTTCGGGGGTCGTGTCGTGGCCTCAGGTGTTGTGCGATGCCGTCCTTGGGTTGACGTGCATGGCTAGGTTTGGGTGCTGCGGTGCGATTGTGTTCGTAGTGATGTTTGTGACCTCGTGACCTGAGGGGTTTAGAGTCGACCTTTGGGCTAGGCTTGGTTGTGGGTCGTTAGTCGTTCCGGGTGAGTGGATGACGGGTGCGTGTGGTACGTGAGTTGGTATCGGGTTATATGTAGCAATATGCTTTTCTATCGGGTTTTATGCATGTTATAACTGTAGCTTATTCATGCATGGATTATGTAATGTGATTTACATGGCTTTCGATAGCGTTATGTGTAATGTGATTTATGCTTTAAAATTCTGAGTTTATAGGCATGTAGGTGGGCTCTGTGGAGCGGATGCATGTGTTCTATGTTGTGTGAGTCACGTGTGTAACATGTGACGTAGTTTATGCATTTAATTCCTAATTAGATTATGCATAGGTGTACAATGAGATAGGTGAACATGCAGTTCTCTGCGTGTTAGCTCTGGCTAACGGTGCTTTTGATAGGGCTGAGGTCCTTCGGTTAAAGTTCTTGAAGGTTAGGGCTGAGGTCCTTCGGTGATAGTCCGTAAAGGTGTATGGTAGGGCTGAGGTCCTTCAGTTGAAGTCTGTAAAGGTGCATTGATGGGGGCTGAGGTCCTTCGATTGAACTCTGTAAAGGTGCATTGATGGGGCTGCGGTTCATCGGTGAAAGTCTGAGAAGGTTCATGGCTTGCATTTATTACATTATGTGACGGATAGTCCAGTTTTTAAATTGTTTTAAGAGTCGTGCGAATAGCGATCTAAAACCCATTTTCAATTATTTTCTAGGCTCCTGTGTGCGAGCCAAAACATGGTTTGTATCATCGCTTTACCTTGCATGTGAAAACTGTTTTTAAGGCTTGAAAGAGAGCCTAAACCTGCACTTCGATTTTCCTAGCATGTTTTATTTATATTGCATGCTTGTCAAGTTTCTGCTGAGCCTTGGCTCACGATGTGGGATAAAATATTTTCAGGTACCGGTCACGCAGGTTGATCTGGAGGCTGTTGAAGAGGTGGATGAGCTGTAGTCTTCCTTTTTTGTTCTTTTGTTACATGTATGCTTCTTACATGTCTTTTGGCGTTGGAGCCTTATGTATTATAAACCGTTTGGCATTTTATATGCAATGTATGTATGATTTATTTGAGAGTGTATTCTCGGGTTCATTGTTTGTAGGCGTTTCACATGACCCGAAGTTTGGGGCGTGGCATGCGTTGTTTAATTTGTATTCATTTTTAGTATAATTTGAGTTTAATGACTTTTTTAGCATGTATTTGTTCCTTTTTTTAATTATTTGAACCATGTTAATTCAAGTCATTTTAATAGTATTGCATGCGGGTTTGCTCTATATATCTTTTAGCTAAAAATTGCATGTCGTAGGGTTTAAAATTTTTCTTTTCTTATTTGTTTTGATTTGGTATTCTATATACATATGCTATGTATTTTTATGTATTAGATTTTGGATGTTCTTTCTTCACCTCTATTTTTCGTATTTGCTTGTATTTGAGAAATTTTATTAAGAACTAATAATGATTAGTAGATGCCAACCTCATGGTTGGGCGAACGGGGTACTTAACACCTTCTCCGATTCGTACCTTAACTCTCAAACCCTTTTCTCTAATTAACGTTTTAAAGATTAGTAGCGTATTTTTGTTTTTCTTGATTTTTTTCAAACACCAAGTGACGACTCCATTTTCAATAAAAAATAATTTTTAAAATTTAATTGTTAAGGAGTTAAATTATTTTCTAAACATCTTTTGAATTCTCTTTTTTTTTTACCTCCAAACACCCCAAAATTTTGGCGCCACAGTATTTTCTGGCGACTCCGCTCGGGACTAGTTCATAAAATCAATTAAGATGGGTAGATTTAAAAACATCATTGGTTCTTTATAAAAACTTCTTATTTGTATTCTCGCATGCATGTGTATTTCTCTTCATCTCCCCTGCCTAGTCGACCCGATGCCCAAATCGTTTATTCGTTTCAGAAATTATTAGAAAGGCGAATTGACTGCACGCTATCATAGGTGTAATAAAAGAGTTCAGGCGTACCATTTGATCATATCCTGCACCACACTAGACATGTGAGGTATATACTCGGCTCTATGCAGAAGTTACCTTGATTATTGACCAAAATCGGCCATTTTGCATATAATAGCTTAGAACCCTCAATTAGGTGCTGTTACCCAGTAGGATTATTTGTTTTTTTCATTGTATATTTTGTTTGCATTTGTTAGGTTTGTTTGTTCGGCTTAGGCTAGTTCATTTTTTCGTGTTTAGCTCGATTTTTTTGTTATCCCTTGTTGTTTAGGTTAGTTTTTCCTTCGGGTTCTTATCCGAGTTTTATTCTTTGCCTTGCTTGGCTTTCAGGCCATTAGTCTTCTTCTCAGGGTCATGCCCGTGGATTGATTCAAAGCCTTTAGGGTAGCTTTTCTCCCTCTTCTGGGTTCTTCCCGGGTTTGTGGTTTTATACTCCTGTTTTTGTTTAAGCTCGCTTTCTTCGAACCCTTGTCTAGGATCTTATCTTATAGAACCGTGTGAGCTAGTTTTGTTTTCCTACCGGAGTGCTACCAATTTTTCCTTAGAATCTTAAATCAAACCAGTTCCTTTGGCCTAGTTCTATTTTCTTGCTAGAGTGCTGCCCATTTTTTCGTTTAGATAAACATTCCCTCTAGAATTTGGTTAATCTTCTTCTTAGCCATCATCCTAATTTTTGGGTGTTTAGTTGTTATGTTGCCAGTATGAGCCCGTTAGGGTATTGCTTCTGTTTTAGTGATTGTTCGCTTGTGATTTTGGGTATCTGAGATGTTTGTTACCAGTCATCAGAGTTCTTCTTCGAGAATTATCTGATACTGGTGACTCATCTTTTGGAATCTAGGTTTTTTTCGAATTTAGACCATTAAGCCAGTAAGATCACAGTCAACACGTGTCTGGGCTAGATCAATAACAGATAGACTCTACAGTATATCTAAATAATCAGCTGAATCATCTGAAATGGCAAAGAATAAAGTGAATCTGACAGCCCTAATGAGGGCAATCACTGATATACAAAGGGCCATGGAGCAGCAAACCTAGGCTTAGAACCAATGCCAAGCACAGATTTGAACAATTCAAACCCATTTACCCGGTGTAAATGGACAGCCTGAGGATACGAATAAAAGTGGTGAAGATTTCTAGAATATAACCAGGGACAAGATGCACTATAAGTTGCTGTGCCACCTCGAGTTCCCTGACCGGTTGTGGTAGAGGAGGAAAACACTGCTCAGTCTAAGGAGTCGGCGCTGGCAAAAAAGATTGACCGCATGGAGAAAGTTTTGAGGAAGGTAAAAGGGGTGGAAGAGTATATGCTATACGTGGGGGGATTATGCATATTCCGAGATGCTAAGCTACCGGAGAAATTCAAAATGCCTGAGATGAAGAAGTTCGATAGAACTAGTGATCCTCGAATTTACTAGAGGATATATGTCAGTACCTTCTCCCCCATGGGGATCAACGACCAATTAAAGGCTCAACTCTTCCACCGCTCTTTTTCGGGGGCTGTTCAGAGGTGGTTCCTCTCCCTAGATGTTGCCAAGACCAGAACCTGGGAAGACACAACTACAGCCTTCACCAGTCAGTACAATTACAACATCTAGCTGGACGTAACCACTCGGGAGCTAAAAATCACTCGTTAGGAAAGTCGAGAGTCATTTATAGACTTTCTGACCCGATGGAGAGAAAAAATGGCCAAGATGATGAATCGACCGACTAAAAAGGAATAGGTGAGAATTGTGGTGAAAAACCTACAATCCCCCTTGAAACGTTATTTGATTACACTGTCACTCTCCACTTTTGAGCAGATATTTGATGTTGGGGTGCAAGTTGAAGATGCAATTCAATCTAGGGACAATGAAAAGTTCGAACCCAGTCAGAAACTGAGCAGATCCTTCCCCATCAACAATTAGAACCAGTCCACCTCTACCAACCTTATTTCTCGTATGAACGAGGTTAACCTTTTGAATCCCTCATCCTCTGCCCAACATTCAAACAGTACCTAGCAATCGAACAGTAACCAGTAGTCACAACAAAGGCCAAGGAGAGTCTTCAGTCCCTTTAACATTTTGTTGTCTACTGTCTTGAACTGACTTATCGAGAAATGGCTTATTAAGCTGTTGAATCCCATGCCCGTACCTGATTCCCTACCTCTGAGATACAATGTTTCTCAGTACTGCGCTTATCACCAAGGTCACGGGCATCTGACTGACAAATGTATGAGATTGCGTTATGAGATTTAGGATCTCATTGACAACAATGTTATCCCACCACCATCTGCTGCGTCGAAACTAAAGGTTATGACCAACCCATTGCCAAATCATGCCAAACAGGCTAGGTTGAACTACATGTATTTGGGCCAGCCAGCGGATCCTAGTCGATACATCTGTTCAGCACATCTACCACGTCCGTGTGTTCCAGCAATCGAGGATCAGTCATCGTGTTCATTAATTATGGCTAGAAATGGTTGGGATATGATGAAAGAATGGAACGACGACGCTTGTGAGGGATATCAAATGGCGATTCAAGCCAACCACCAGGAAGAGGAAGAGCGTGATGAGGAAGATGACTGGCTATTGGATTATCTAACAAGGCCATATAGATTTGGCCATGTGTTAGACGGTATTACCCTTCCTCAACTTTTTGAGGAGGAGGTTTATGTTGATAACATGCAGTCCTACTGGCTGGTCCTGATAGTGTTAAAGTCAGACGAAAATGAATGAAATAATTTCTGGGCTGCCCGGGAACAACAGATAGGTTTTATTGAAAAAGATATTTGGAAAGATGTCGACAACATGTAGACCATAGAGGATGAAGAAAAAAAGAAAATGAAGAGCGACAAGCAATGATTTGAATTATCTGTGGGGATCTGAAAATCCTTTATGTGTGGATGAGGTAAAGTAGACTGAGAATGCAATGTCGGGACTATGGGATCTCAAAGAAAGAGTAGAACGTCTGACTAAAAGTGGGCGACACTTCAAGCCTGCTCAGCTCGAAAAGGGGCAAGCAAGGGAGAAGGGAAAAGAGAAGGAATGAGAAGAAGAGGACGATGTTGTGCTGAAACAGTTGAAGAAAATCCATGCCAATGTTAGTATTTGGGGCTTATTAATGGCTTCACATAAACATAGGAAAGCTGTGCAGAAGGTCCTGAACAAAGCCAACGTTTCAATAGATGCAACTCTAGAACAACTTGTCGGGCTCATTCTGCTGGCTGTGGAATCAAAGGTTATTTCCTTAACTAATAAGGATTTACCAGTTGAAGGGAGGAGCTATAACTAGTCGTTGCACATCAATGTTAAATGCTTGGAGAAATGGATTTCAGTGACTCTCATTGACAATGGGTCTACATTGAATGTCTGCCCACTCAGAACAACTGTCTGCTTAGAGTTGAAGCCAAATCATTTTACACCCAGCAATCAAGGAATCCGAGTCTATGATAACACAAGAATGGATGTGTTTGGGTTGGTATCATTTGCAGTATCTATGGGACCATTGGAGACTTCTATCGAGTTTCATGTGCTGGACGTATCGGCGTCTTTTAACTTGTTGCTGGGAAGGCTATGGCTCCATGACCCAAATATCCAAGCTGTACCTTTTACTCTCCACCAGAAGCTAAAAATGATCAAAGATGGGGCAATCCTGACAATTTACGAGGAAGATAGTATTGAAGCCCCAAGAGAAGATGGCTCCACTCTACTGGAGGTTTAACACAGAGGAGACGTGTTTTTGAGTGGTTTTCGCTATGACGAGGCTTCAACTGTGCGAATGTTGCTGAAAGAAAAAGAGAACTACATCAACCCTCATGCAGTCACAATGATGAAGCATATGTCCGACTTTCCTGGCATGGGGTTAGGACGTAAGCAACAAGGAATGCCAGAACCCATTCAGGTATTGCCAGCTTTGCGACGCTTTGGTCTTGGGAACGAGCTGATGAAAGAAGATTTAAAAAGGCCAAAAGGGGGACGGAAGGGGAAGAAGGCTAAATACTCAGGAATGCTCAATAGCTACTTTGTTAAGGAAGGAGAAGACTTTCCATACTGTGGTTTCCCAGAGCTGTGGATTGACGAAGAAACTAATCAGAAGCTACCAGGTTTGGAAATCTTCTTCAACCACAAATTGTCAGATACAAAGAAAGAGGGGGTAATAGAAAAAGAAGAGAAAGTTCAAGAAGAGGATTAGATGGATATGCTAGACGGCATTGACGTAAGAGCATTATTCAGAGAGAAGATGGCTCAGATACACATAACCGATCAGGACTGTTTAATGTTGGATTGCAGCACGCCAGTTGATAACACCAAGCTCATTGTAGAGGCAGCTGCAAAAGATGTGAAAAACTGGTCTGTACAGTCTTGTAATTTGTATATTGCATGTCCTGAGTCTGAGTTGGAGTTCTGTGAGTCTGAGAGCACATCTGTCTGTGCAACTCCCTCTACTTTTGTTTTTGAGCTTGTAGTCTCTTTTCTCTTTGATGAAATAAATGAGATTTTTGGTTATTCAGTTTTTTTTTGATTTATTTCATACGCTTTCCGATGATTTTGAATTCGACGGAGATATCCTTGAATAAATAAAATTTTTAATAAAAAAAGAAGAAGAAATGCGCGTTCAACCAATAATTAAAAAAAGTTTGTCAATAAATCTGGGTAATGAAACCAATTCACAAATTGTTTAAATTGGTTATTTTTTCTCTTTAGTTGAACGTGAGTAATTAATAATTTTATTAAAAGAATTCAAATACGTATTTGCATGGTTTTACGAGACGAATACAGTAAAAATGGGCTTTGAAGATCAAAGTAGAAATCACCAAGTAAATCAATGTTGGGTTCCTGATGGTAATCCAATATCCAAAATGGGTAGCTCATATTATTCCAGTTTTGAAGAAAGATGGACGCATCCGGGTCTATGTGGATTTTTGAGATATTAACAAAGCCATTGATGTCTTAACAGATAGTATGGCAGGGCATGCCTTATTATCATTCATGAATGATTTATCTGGGTATAACCAGATTCTAATGGACCCCGAAGACAGAGAAAAGACGACGTTCATTACACCCCGAGGAACTTATTGTTATCGTGTAATGCCGTTTAGTTTGAAGAATGCAGGGGCAACCTATCAGAGGGCTGCCACTACTTTGCTGCATGATTTGATTCATAAGGAGGTTGAAGTGTACGTGGATGATATAATAGTAAAGTCCAAGGATCGGGAAGATCACATCGTAGTATTGCAAAAGTTCTTTGAAATGATTTAAAAATACAAGATGCGGCTCAACTCACAGAAGTGTGCCTTCGAGTCACTGCTGGCAAGATGCTCGGGTTTATGATTACTCAACGAGGTATTGAAGTCGACCCTTCAAAGATCAAGATAATCTTAGAAATGCCTCCTCCAAAGATCGAATGAGAAGTCAAGGATTTTCTGGATAAGATACAGTTCAGCAGTCGATTCATAGCCAAGCTGACAACTACCTATGAGCCACTCTTCCATCTGTCAAAGAAATGGATTAAATTTGAATGGGATTAGAAATGCCAAGACGCATTCGAAGCCACGCGTAAGTACTTGTAAAATTCACCTGTTTTGGCTCCTCCCGAACCTGATAGACCACTAATCATCTATTTATCTGTGACAGATTCAACTATGGAATGTATACTGGCATAAGAAGGAGAAATTGGGATTGAAAAAGTGGTCTACTACTTGAGCAAGAAGATGACAGGGTTAGAGACACAATAAACGCCACTAGAGAAGACATGTTGGGCTTTGATTTGGGCTTTTAAAAAATTGAGGCATTACATGTCGTCTTTCACAGTGAATATAATTTTTCAAATGGACCCATTAAAATACTTGTTTGAAAAGCCAGCATTGATAGGAAGGCTGGCACATGGGTTACTATTATTATCAGAGTTTGACCTCAAGTATGTCTCCTGAAAATCAGTCAAAGGTAGAGCGATAGCAGAGTTTCTAGCCGACCAACCAGTCGAAGGAAATGGAGACACAGAATTCTAGTTTCCTGATAAATAGCTTATGGGAGTTGGAGATGACAAGTGGACTCTATATTTTAATGGTGCATCCAATCAGTATGGCTATAGAATAGGAGTTCTTCTTGTCGCTCCTAACGAATCACACATTTCCTTGTCTCTGAAGCTCAATTTCGAAGCCATCAACAATCAAGATGAGTATGAAGCATGCTTAGCCAGGTTAAAGATCGCCTTATAACTAGGGGCAAAGAAGATGGAAGTCATCGGGGACTCTGCGTTGGTGGTCTCATAGGCAAGAAGAGAATAGAAGATTAAGGACTTAACATTGATTCTCTACCATCAAGGGCTGGGAAAAATGATACTGTACTTTGAATGAGTAATTTCCATTCATGTGCTGAGACTGCAAAACAAGTTTGTTGATGCATTGGCTACTCTGGTATCAATGATTGATATACCACCCGAGGTTAGAATAAGGCCATTAATAATTGAACAAAAGAGAAAGCCGACGTACGAGATGACAGCTGCAATCATGGAAAGCACCCACAAACTTCTGTGATATTCTAACATTCAGAACTTCATGGAAAAATGAGAATATCCCAAATTTGCCAACAAAAAGGACAAAAGAGCAATACGAAAATTATCTACACAGTTTGTTATTTGCGGGAGAAGATTGTACAAACGAGAGCATTCTAGAGTCAACAATTTTGTGTCAACAGTGAAGAAGGGCAGGAGCTAATGAAAGAGATACATGCAGGAGTATCTGGGCCTCGCATGAGTGGAAACATATTAGCCAAGAAGATCCTACGACAAGAATATTTTTAGATAACAATGGAGACAGACTGTTTACAATTCGTGCGAAGGTGCTATAATAAGAGAGTCATAAGTGGTGATGCAAACTCCTGAGACAGCTTTGGTAAGGCATCTAAGGCCTTTATACGTAACGGCACTAGTCAACGAAAAAGTGGTTGATAAGGTTATCATAGATAATGGAGCAGTGGTTAACATACTGCCATCAAGAATGTTGAAATTTCTAGAGAAAAGAGTGAAGGATTTAATTGCAACCGAAGTCACAGTAAGCAATTTTACTTGAGGAACTTCATCTACGCATGGTGTTTTAGCATTTTCATTAAACATTAGGAAAAGGAAAATGGTTACTACATTTTTTGTGGTTGATTCATCATCTAATTATAACATGCTCTTAGGTTGAGATTAGATACATTCGAACGGATGTGTTCCATCATCCCTGCACTAGGATTTGATCTTCTTGACGCAAGAAGATGATGCTGGGTAAAAAAAATTGAGCTATGTTGGGCTGATCAAAACCCGTTAAAGCTGACGCACACAATGTTGAGGCTCCATTATACGAAGTTGAAAGGGATGCGATGGCTGTCGAAACATTAGGTAATTCAAAACTGTCAAGAGAACAAATTTAAAAAATAATTAAAGAAAGATTCAAGGAGGTAAGTCAAGGATTTCAAGGCCTAATATCATAAAGAAGCCTGTAAGAAAGCTTGAAAGCAATGATATCTAGTAAAATATTAAAAATTTGATGTCAAAGTAGGGCAAGTTAACGAAAGAAGAGAAGTCAGAAAAGTCTACTTTTGAAAGACTTTATATGTTCTTTCTTGAAATCAAATTGGAGGAGAGCTGTTCATGCAATTGGACATAATGTGTAGCTAAAGATGATTCAAAATACTATGCAAGCTCAACAATGAAAGAACTTACTGCTGCTCATGTTAAATTAGATGATGTAAATATAAAAGTGCAGGATAAGTTAGAAGAGGTCAATTTTGGATCTAGTAAAAATCTCATACTTATCTTTGTAAGTTCTAATATGAATCATGTAATAAAAAGTACACTTGTAAGTCTTCTTAATGAATTTAAAGATTGCTTTGCATTGAGTTATGAGGAGATGCTAAGTTTAAATAGGAATTTAGTAGAACATAGATTGCCTATCATGCCCAATTTCTTACTTCATAAGCAGCCACTTCAGAGGATGAATAATGCAATCGTTTTTCTAATTAAAGAAAAATCGAAAGGCTTTTGAAAGCTAAATTTATTCGAACAACCAGATATGTTGAATGATTGTCTAATGTAGTACTAGTAATGAAGAAGAATAGAAAATTAAGAGTTTGCATAGATTATAGAAATCTTAACACAGCAAGCCCTAAGGATGAATATCTTATGCCAGTAGTTGACTTATTTGTCAATTCCGTAGCCAATAACGAAATTCTGTCGTTTATGGATGGGCATTCAGGATATAATCAAATTTTCATCGCTCCACAAGATACTCATAAGATAGCGTTTAGATGTCTAGGTGCCCTAGGCACATATGAGTGGGTTGTTATGCCTTTTGGACTAAAAAATATTGGGACAACATATCAAAGAGAAATAAATACTATATTCTATGACTTTATAGGAAAAATAATGGAGGTATACATAGATGATATAGTGATTAAATCTGATCAACAAGAAGAGCATTTAGGATATCTTCAAAAGACATTCGAAAGAATAAGATATCATTAACTTAAAATGAACCCATCAAAATGTGCATTTGGAATATCAGCAGACAACCTTTTAGAATTTTTGGTACATAAAAGAGGGATAGAAGTCAATCAAAACAAAACTAAGGCTATTATGGAAGCCAAGTCCCCATTGACAAAAAAAGGAACTCCAGCGTTTTCTAGAGCAGATAAATTTTTTGAGGAGATTTATAACAAACCTAGCAGGAAAATGACAGCAATCTCTCCATTACTCAAGTTAAAAGAGGGAGATGAATTCAAATGGAAAAAAGTGCATCAAAAAGCTTTCGAAAGGTTGAAAGTATATTTAACTAAACCTCCTGTTTTGATGCCTCCTATTCTAGGTAAGTATCTAAAATTATATATTTATGCTAATGACCAGTCGATAGGGACTTCGTTAGTACAAAATAATGAACAAGGTCATAAACAAGCAGTCTATTACCTAAGTAGAAGGTTAAATAATGTTGAAGTTAAATATACTTCTATTGAAAAGTTATGTTTAGCTTTGTATTTCTCTACAATGAAATTAAGGTATTATTTATTACCTTCGACGGTACATATCATTGCACAAACTAACATCATTAAACATATGTTAGCTAAACTTATCTTAAGAGGAAGACAAGGGAAATGGGGTCCTATCCTTAATATAGTATAATTTTGTATATGTGCCTCAAAAGGCTATTAAAGAACTTACATTATCTGATTTTTTAGCAGATCATCCAAACATATCGTTAGGAAAAAGAGAAGACGACTTATGTGAGTTAAATTTCTTAACAATTCAAAGCTGGAAGCTCATGTTTGATGGGTCAAAATTGATCAAGGAGTAGGAGCAGGTGTAGTTGTTGTTGCCCTTAATGAAAAAATGTATCAATTTACTTTTCAATTGAATGAAGGACAAGACCTTTCAAATTACGAAGCAAAGTATGAGGCCTTAGTGATAGGACTCAAGATAGCTCTGAAATTTAAGATAACTCATTTAACAGTTAGCGGAGATTCGTAGTTGGTTATTTGATAAGTGACTGGTAATTATCAATATCGTAATGACATTTTGAATGAACATTTGAATAAGGTGAATGAGCTAATAATGAATTTTAAAAAGGCTCAATTTGAACATGTAATTAGATTAAAAAATAATGATGCAAATGAAATGGCAAAATTAGCTTCTAGAGTTAATATCCCAAACGAAGAAGATGAAAGATTGATAAAAATACAGAAAAGAGAATGATCATTACAAAACAAGATAACCCCTATGGAGATCTTTTGTAATGAACTAGTGAAAAATGATTTGAGAATTTAAATAAAGAAATTTTTGCAAGACCCTTCAATCATTGTTGATAGAACCATAAAGTTCAAATCAATGAATTACATACTTATTGAAGATGATTTATTTCTAAGGGCTTCAAATGGGCTGTTACTTTTATGTAATAGTCAACTCGAAGCTATGAAAGTAATGGCTGAAGTACAAGAAAGAATTTGTAGAGCCCATCAAGTGGGAGAAACAATACGATGGTTAATTAGAAGATATGGATATTATTAGCCATCTACCAGAAAAGAATGTATATCATATACTAAAGGATGTCAAGAATGCTAAAAGTATAGACCTATTCAAAGAGTCCCAGCCTACAATTACATTTGATTGTAAAACCTTGGCTATTTAGAGGATGGACAATGGACTTGATAGGGCAGATCCACGCACCATCCTCACAATAATATGATTTTATTTTAGTGGCCACAAATTATTTTACAAAATGGTCTTAACTAATTTCTATAAAAATATAACGCGAAGGACTGTCATACAGTTTATAAAAGAACCTGTAGTCCATCGATTTAGATTACCACAATCAAAAACTGTGGACCAGAGGGCAGTTTTTAATGGGAGTGAAATCGTAGAATTTTTCCAAGAGTATGAGATTCAAATGATAAACTCAACACTATATTATGCTCATGAAGCAAATAGGTAAGCTAAAGCCACTAATAAAATTATAAAAATAACTCTATCGAAGATCATTGGGAATAATCCTCGAAAGTGGAATGAGCTATTGTCTGAAGTGTTATGGGTTTACCAAACTTCAAAAAGGGATAACACACAGACTACCCTATTTGATTTAGTATATGTTCATGCAGCTGTGTTACCTATGGAAGTGACTGTTCAGTCACAAAAAGTAGCCTATTATGATCATTTGCCCAATGATCCGTTTTATGAGGCAATGGTTATAGAGTCTGAGGAGCTCGAAGAACATAGATTACAAGCTCTTACTAATATCTAAGCCTAGAAGAAAAAGATCGAAAGGGCTTTTAACAAAAAAAAGTAAGAAACATGAGTTTTGCAGAAGGTGACTTGGTTTGAAAAACAATATTGCCATTAGGATTAAATGATCTTAAATTTGGTAAATGGTCACCAAATTGGGAAGGCCCCTTTCGAATAGTAAAAATATTATCAAGAGGGGATATCATTTAGAATCTCTCAGTGGTGAGCTACATAAAAGAACAATCAATGGGAGATATCTAAAGAAATACTATCCAACTATGTGGAAAAAAATGAAAGAGCATTAAAAACACATCTTCATACAAAAATCGAAATTCCAATCACATAGAATGTTTAGTTACAAAGGAGGAAAAGAAGACTTAAATATATCCCATTCAACATTTAGGGATTTAAACTTAAATTGTGATAGACCTATTGTAGACACCCCAATTTGACCCCGCTTAATCTTAGGTGAATTTAATGATGAAAACAAGTGAATTAATGCCTCCGTACGATTCTCGAGAAGTGATCCAAGCTCGGTATTTGAATCCAGAACCTTCAAACTAGTGAAATTTTGTCAAATCATCGAAACTTGCTGCCCAAGTAATGCGACGGCCAACTTGCATTGTGGCGCTCGTCATAGAACTTTGTGGAAACCCTAGCCAAAAGTGGCGACCGCCACTTTTCATCATGGCGACCGCCATCTTCCATTGTGGCGACCGCCATAGAACTTTGTGGAACGTTCCAAAAACATGGCGACCGCCAACTTGCGTTGTGGTGACCACCAACTCCAAATGGCAACACCTCATTGGTTGAATAATTCTATAAATACCGTACCCCAGCGTACGTTTTCAGTACAAATTTTGAGTGAGAGAGAATCTGCCAATATACCGAGCGATTTCGAGCTCCGACGCCGAAACCCTGACAAGATACCGAGTCCTGAACCTCCAATACCTACATTACTTGGATCACCACCCGAGGATTGGCCCATTGAAGCACAATCCCCGATTTGAGGATTTTGCTATTCAGGTACCTTGCTTAGATTCTCGGTCTTTCTAACCCTATTCTCTCTCTTTTGGGGTGATCGGGTTATATCTAATTTCAATTCATGTATTTATTTTGTTTACATAATTAATCTTGTCATCATTTACGTTGCTTCATTTAATTTGGTTGCTTTAATTCCTTAGTTTATACTTTTACACTAAACACATTATCTTTTTCTTTAATTAATTCATTAATTAGTGCTAACATCAATTAACAATACGACTAAATAATGTCGTCATTGTTATAATATAAAGCACTAACATAAAAATAGTTATAATTATCAATATTATGTCTATTTAAATTCTTTTATTTTATTTTTTTTATGTTAAATTAATGTTCAAGTATCATTTACTTTCCTTTTCTTTTAATTAGTTTAATCTCCTTTTTACAAACATTTCATCTTATTTTATTCATTTTTCTTGTACCATTAATTTAATACTCCATTTTAATTCTTAACTTTTATTTTCTTTCCTAGCATTCCACTTCATTTTCATGTAATAATTAGTTTGTTAATTCATTTTATTTTCTTTATTAGTTAAATGTTCATTTTCTTTTAGCTTAATTTTCTTTCAATGCATTAATTATTTTTTTTTCATTTCTTTCTTGTAATTTTAGTGTAATGTTCTAATTTATATTTTCTCTTCTTTTTATCTTCTTTTATTATTTATTTTATTTTCTTTAAATACCACTGCTACATTTTTTTAATGTTAGTTTAAAAATTTCTTAACTAGAATGAATCTAATTTTCTTTTTGTTAACTTCTATTTTTTATTTTATTTTCTTTTTCTTTTAACAATAGTGTAATTTTTTTTCTTTCTAAGTATTTTACTATTATCTTTATTTTTATAAAAATATCCCATAACTTCATTCCTTTTTCTTTTTCTAGTACTTATTTTAATTTTCTTTTCTTTTATTAAACTTAAAAATCATAAAAGTCCCCCTTTTAAACTAGATTTTATCTTTAAAGTATAATTTTCTTTTGATATCTTTTTCCTCTTATTTTCTTCTTTTAAGATGTAAAATATGAATAGTTAGGTTTTCCTTTAATAGTTTAAATAAATATTTTTAACCTTTTTATTTTAGCATCATTTTCTTTTACAAGCTTCTTTTTTATTTTTTTTCAAATTCTTAGATTCTCTTTTGTCATTTTTTTTATCAATAAGCTTTTTTTTAAGCATAGAATTTGCATGCATCTTTTTATCTTTTCATCATGTTGAAGTTAATTTGGCTTATTTTGACGATATGCATATTTTGGTTACCTTGTTAAAATTTTTGCTTGGTTTAGTGTACTTTTTGTTAGCAAATAATGTTTAGGTAATTTTAGCATCTTTAACCTATTTTTACTCTTTTATTTAAATCATGCTAGTTTAGCATATTTTGTGAATATTGCATGTGGTTATGTATTTCATGTATCCTTTAGATAGAAATTTCAAGTAATAGGATTTAGAATTTCTCTTTTGACACTTGTTTATTTTGGAGTGTTATGTACATATTTTATGTATTTTTTATACTTAATTTGAATGTTCTCTCTTCACCCCCATTTTTTTTATTTGTATGCATTTGAGAAATTACATTAAAAAATCGATGATGATTAGTAGAGGCCAACTTTATGGTTGGACGAACGGGGTGCCTAACATCTTTTTCGATTCGTACCTTAGCCCCCGAATCCTTTTTATCTGGTTTAACATTTTCAAGATCAGTAGTCAATTTTATTTTTCTTAGTATTTTCTGGCGACTCTGCTGGGATCAGTTTCTAAAATCAAATAAGAGAACTAGACTAAAAAGTATCATTGGTTCTTAGTATGAATTTCTCATTTTCATTTTCGCATGCATATGCATTGTTCTTCAAACCCCCCTGCCTGGTCGACCTGACGCCCTGAATATTAATCTGTTTCGGGGATTGTTAGGAAGACGAGCAACCCTTACTAACTGTACGCTATCACAGGTGCAGTAAGAGAGTTTGAGCGTACTGTTTGACCATGTCCTGCACCACTCCCGGCATGGAAGGTATATACTTGGCTCTATTCAGAAGGTACCCTGTTCAAATTAACCAAAATCGACCTTTTGCATATAGTAAACTTAGAATTCCCCCAATTAGGTGTTGTTAACCCTAACAGGATTATGTGCTTTTCTTTATTGTATGTTTTGATTGTATATTGTTAAGATTATTTGTTCGGATCAGGCTAGTTCTTTTTCTAGTTTAGGCCCGAGTTCTCTGTTATCCTTTGAACAGATTAGTTTTTCGCCTTTGGGTCCTTACCCGAATTTTACCCTTCACCTTAATCAGTTTATCACGCCATAGTTCTCTTCCCGGGGTCGTGCCCATGTTTTATTCTAACACCTCTCTCTCTCCTTCGGGTTCTTGTCGGATTGTCAGTTCTTCCCTGTTGTTGTGTCAAGCTTCTTTCCGGGGTCATGCCTGTGTTTCGTTTTTGGACCTTTAAGATAGTTTCTCTCCTTTTTGGGTTCTTCTCAGCATGCTAACTTTATATCATGTTTCTTAATCTAAGCTTGCTTTCTTCAAACCTCTTTCTTTCGATCTATGAGAGAAAAGTTTCATTTTTCTATCGATGTGCCGCTAATATTTCCTTAGAATCATAGGTCGAACCAGTCTCTTGAGGGTTAGAATAATCTTCTCGTCGGAACGCCGTCCGTCTTTTCTCTAGAGCTTAGTTAACCTATCCCCTTTAGTTCTCATTCGGGATTTTTAGATGTTCAGTTGTTGTGCTACTGGCATGAGTTCGACAGGGGTATTATTTCAGTTTCAGCTATTTTGTGGTATCTGGGAGATTTGCTATTTGTTGTCTAAACTCTTTCGAAAAATGTCTGAAACTGGTTATTCTGCTTGTGGGATTAGGTTTTTCTTTGAGTTAGCATTGATCCGGGGATAGTACAGTCGACACGAGCTTAGGTAAGATCAGAATTGGGCAGACTTCGTAGAATTTTTGGATCAACAGATATGGCAGAGAATGAAATTAATCTGACAGCCCTTATGAGGGCTATTACTGAGATACAGCGGGCTGTAGAACAGTAAACCCATACCCAAGTGCAGTGCCAAGCATAGATTCGGACGATCCAAGCCTGTATCCCCGTCATGAATGGGCAACCAGATGATGCGAATGAAAATACCAAGGACTTTTGGGATGACAATCAAGTTCCTGATGGACCACAAGTCGCTCCACCACCACCGCGGAATCCTCGACAGGTAATAGTTGAGGAAGAAAATACCATTCAGTCCAAAGAGTCTGCATTAGTGGAGAAAATTGACCGAATGGAGAAGGTTCTTAGAAAGACAAAATGAGTCGAAGAATATATGCTAGATGTGGGAGGGTTATGTTTATTCCCTGATGCCAAGCTACCAGAAAAGTTTAAGATACCTGACATAGAAAAGTTTGATGGAATCGGATATCCCTGAATTCATATCCGAATGTATGTAGGTACCCTGTCACCAGTGAAAATTGATGACCAGCTGAAAGCCCAGCTCTTCCACTAATCTCTTTCTGGGATAACCTAAAAATGACTCCTCTCCCTTGACGTAGCAAAGACCAGAACTTGGGAGGACATAGCTACGGCATTCGTCAGCCAGTACAGTTATAAT
>JAOTRH010008068.1:0-23499 GCA_034768845.1 Heliamphora exappendiculata
GGTGGGGGTGGTAGTGATAGTATGGATTGGGCGGCTGCTGAAGGTGCATCAGGGGGGTTGATTTGTTTATGGGAAACGGATTGCTTCACAGTCACTGAGAAGATAATAAGGAAGAATTTCATTTTGTTAGTAGGGGAATGGGAGAACAAACTCAAATGTGTGATTGGCAATGTTTATGCCCCAAATGATACAAATTTACGGAGAGATGTATGGCTGGAGATTTTGGGTTTCAAGCAGAAATTTCAAGTTCCTTGGTGTTTAGGTGGTGATCTCAATTCTAAGGGTTGAGGAAAGAAAGGGGTACTCGTTTCCGTCTCGTGGTATGAAGGATTTGGCTGAATTCATAAGGCAAGCTGATCTGATTGACTTACCTCTGTCTGGTAGAAAGTATACCTGGTCAAACCTTCAAGAGAAGGCCAAGTGTAGCAGATTGGATCGCTTCCTGTTGACTGAGGACTAGCTCAGATGTGGCAATTGGGAACAAAGAGTTTTACCAAGGATGCTATCAGACCACAATCCTATATCTCAATGACAAAGAACTGAAGACTGGGGCCCTACTCCTTTCAAATTTTTTGAATCTTGGTTATCCCATCCAGATTTTAGTAGACTGATTAAAAATCTATGGGATGAAGGTAAATATCATGGGTGGGGAGGCTATGTGATGATGAAAAAACTCCAACACTTGAAGAAGGGCATTAAGCTGTGGGTTAAGGAGGAGTTGGGGGATATCAAAGATGAAATCAAGAAAACTTCATCAGAGATAGAGAAACTTGAGGCTACAGCTGAGATACAGGACTTGACAGAGGGAGAAAGGAGCAGAAAAAAGGAGCTAGAAAAGGAATTATGGGAGAAAATGCAATGGGAGGAAAGCAACTGGAGGCAAAAGTCAAGAGCTACTTGGGCCAGGCTTGGAGATAGGAATACAGCCTATTTCCATGCTGTTGCAAAAGGACGGGAAAGAAGAAGGTTTCTTGGTCAAATCTAACATGATGGAGTGCTTCTCACCAAACCTCAGGAGGTTAAGGATGCAGTGGAAGCTCACTTCAAGGCATTATATACAGAAACAAACCTTTCCGGGCCATCTTTTGAAGGTACTTTTTACAAGTCTTTAAACCAAGAGCAGAGGGATCCCCTATGCAGTCCTTTCTCTGAGGAGGAAGTCTGTGCAGCCATTGCATCTTGTGGGGGCAACAAGGCTCCGGGGCCCGATGGCTTTATTTTCATTTTCTTCAAAAAATTCTGGAGCTTGATGAAAGAGCAGATTATACAGTTTTTGATGGATTTCTATCGAAATGGAAAGCTTGTTAGGGGCCTTAATGCCTATTTTATAACTCTTATCCCCAAGAATATCAATCCTGAAGGGCTGCATGAATACAGGCCCGTTAGCCTAGTAGGCTACTTGTACAAGATCCTAGCTAAATGCTTGGCAAACCGTTTGAAGAGAGTGACACAAGCTGTGGTAGATCCAACCCAAACAACATTTATAAGGGGCAGACAGATAGTAGATGGGGTTTTAATTGCCAATGAAATTATTGATACGTGGAAGAGGAAGAAAATAAAAGGGGTGGTTCTGAAACTTGATTTCCATAAAGCAAATGATTCGGTAAATTGGAATCATATTCTCTCTATGTTATCTGGCTTCGGTTTTGGGGAGCAATGGATCGGTTGGATGAATGAATGCATATCCTCTCCTGAAATTTCCATCTTAGTCAATGGATCACTTACTGAGAGCTTTGGAATCCAGAGAGGGCTGCGCCAAGGGGATCTCTTTCTCCTTTTCTTTTCAACATTGCAGTCGAAGGTCTGAACCTCATGATCAAGAAAGCCAAAGAACTGAAGCTAATTCAAGGAGTGAGTCGGGGAGATAATGATATGGGTATAACACATTTGCAATTTGCGGATGATACCATTGTATTCTGCAAATTTGAGAAGGAAGAGCTGAGGTGTATCAAGAGGATTTTCAAAAGCTTTGAACTCGTTTCCGGTCTTAGGGTGAATTTTCATAAAAGCGTGGTGTGTGGAGTGGGGATGCAATCTCAGGACATCAATCTTCTGGCTAAAGAGCTGAAATGTAAGGTAGGGACCCTCCCCACCCAATTCTTGGGGTTGCCGTTGGGTGCCATAATGAATGGGAGTAATACTTGGAAACCAGTCATTAACAAAATCACAAAGAAGATGAGAGGGTGGAAATGCAAGCTTCTTTCAATAGCTGGGCGTGTTACACTCATTAAATCATCCATGGCTAATATCCCTTCCTATTATATGCCCATTGGTAGGCTCCCAGTTTCTGTCAGATCAGCAATGGAGAGACTGCAAAAGGAATTCCAATGGGGAGAATTGGATGGAAAAAGGAGAATTCACCTGGTAGCATGGGAGAGGATTACTATGAAGGTACGTAATGGGGGTTTAGGTATTGACAGCTTAGATAAGAGAAACGTCGCTCTTCTTTCCAAGTGGTGGTGGCGTTATAGCCAGGAGAAGGAGGCCCTGTGGAGAAGAGTTATTAATGCTATATATCGTGAATCTCCGTTGGAGTGGATACCAAAGAGTTATGGGAGAAATAAAATGGGGAGGCTGTGGAGGGATGTAGTGGATATTGGGGAACATCATCTTTTAGGTGCTGCTATTATTAAACAGAACTTGAAATTACAAGTGGGAGATGGCTCCAAGATTAGCTTTTGGAGAGATTTATGGGCTGGACACCAATCTCTTGAAGAGAGATATCCTAGACTCTTCTCATTAACTGTGAAGAAAGATTTAATACTGAAAGAGGCAGATATAGTTAATGGAGTTAATAGTCTGTCTTCCTCTTCCTTATTTAGGAGAGATCTATTCCCCTGGGAGAAGGAAGCACGGAATGACATAGTGATCTTGGCAGCCTCGTTTAAGCTAGATAAACAGAAAAGTGACAGAATGATCTGGGTGGGTGAGAAGAACGGTGTTTTCTCTGTTAAGTCTATGAAACAAATGTTAGGTGGCAGGAATGGAGACAGAAAATCTTTTCTGCGAAAGATTAGAGTCATCTCAGCACCCCCAAAATGTCTAATTTTCTGTTGGTTGGCAGCCCTTAAAAAACTTCCGACAAAAGACCTTCTAGCCAATCGGAGAATCCTGTTTCCATGTGTTAACCTTTCCTGTGTACTTTGCCAGGAAGAAGCTGAGTCTGTGGACCATTTGCTTGTGACTTGCAAAATAGCATGGAAGATATGGTCAGCTCTAATTCAGCGGTGGGGTATACAGTGGGTATGGCCCGGCT
This sequence comes from Heliamphora exappendiculata, assembly GCA_034768845.1. Lineage (NCBI taxonomy): Eukaryota > Viridiplantae > Streptophyta > Magnoliopsida > Ericales > Sarraceniaceae > Heliamphora > Heliamphora exappendiculata. The sequence goes on from JAOTRH010008068.1 coordinate 3,257, forward strand.
CGGTGTTGGATCTGCTAAAGTCTTGGGGCCTAGGCAAGAAGAAATCGACCAGAGGCATATTATGGAACACTACGATTGCAGCTGGGTTGTGGTCTATTTGGAAGGAAAGGAATAGAAGATCTTTTGATAGTGTACAACTTGAATGGTCTGAGATTGTTTATCTTAGCAAATTCAGAGTAGGTCTCTGGACCAAGGAGGTAATTAAAGGAAGATACCTAAGAATTGAAGATGTTATCAATAATCTGAAAGGGGTCATTCACTAAAGGTAGTGTGTGAGTTTGGATGATGTTTTTTGCATGTTGGTTTTGTCTGAAAGGGGTCAATTCATGGTACGATGTATGCTGGTTGGGTCTTCTGTGTATGGTTGTTGCAGAGTTGGGCAGTGAGTGAAATCTTAATCTGAAGGGTGAATTCCTAAAGGTGAAAAATTATTCTGTTGGCTTCTGGTGTACATGGAACTGCTGGCGGTGCAGCTTTGGTGCTCTTGTATGTGCTGGGTTGCAGGGGACTACAGGGGATAAAAGTTTTCTTCACCTGGTGATTGTTGGTTTTTGTTTTGGGTTCAACTGGTTTGTTATGGGGTAGCTTGTTTTCTGCTGGTTTTGCTGGTCTTTGTTTGGGTATTGCTGCTTTTCGTTTTGGATATTGCTGGCAGTATACAACAGGGGTCATAAGTGTTTTTTCACCTGGTTTCTGCTGGTTTTTGGTTGGTTATTGATGGGTTTGTATAGCTTATGCTTGCTTTCTTAGATCAAGTTCACAACAACAGATGGTTTTTTGGAAATGGCAGTAGTTCTGGTGCGTTGGGTGTTGCTGTCACGCCTTGGAGCTCCTCCAACACTTGGCAGCGTATGTTTTTCTGAAGTTGCTGATGCGCTGAGCTGTGGTCCCTCAATTGGTTGATGAGCTACGAGATGTTTGAGAAGGATTAATCTCAGGCAACAATTATGGGAGGACAGTATGCATGAAGAAAGAAGCTGGAGACAAAAGGCTAGATTGAACTGGATAAAGTTGGGTGACAAAAACACAGTTTTTTCATGCAATGTCTAAGTTGAGATATAGGAGGAATTATATTGGGCAATTGATAAAGAGTGTCAAAATCAGATTCCGATATGGGAAGACATCTGCGAGTTGATCAAAATCAGAGCTGGGCTGTGGATCTCAGCTGTCATGAAGGGTCCCCTTTTTACCTTGGATGACTTTTTGTATAGGATCCATGCCGTTGGGTGCCTTCAATCTCATTATTTTTGCCTTTGTCGCTGATAACTTATCAGCATGGCTGCTGTTTTCGTGTGTTCCTATCCTTGGTGCCTTGCTTAGCATGTATGTTGCTTCTGGTGTAGCACTGTGATGCCCAGAAGTCTTTCAAGCTTTGTAAGCCTTTGGCTTCTTTGTTATATAAATTTTTTTTTGCTGTTCAAAAAAAAAAAAAAAACTCGTCTAATAAGAAAGGTTGTTGAATTAGATCAAAATATCAAATTATCGGCAAAAATTGGATAGGATTCATGGGAAGATTGGAAATTGTCACAAGAACCACCACAGATTTCCGAAGCAAATGATCAAGGAGATCAGATTACAGGGACAAACCATATGTGTTTGAAACAGGGCCTTTTGAGATGAAACCATTGTTGTCACCTTCTAGTATTTTAATCTAGGTTGTTGAAAATGGACAAATCTAGAGTAGGCCAGATTCGTAATTAATTTATGCCACTTCAAAATGGACAATCACCTGCGCCTTGTGGTCTTGAGCCGATTTCAAAATCATTAATGATGATAGTGTGACCGAGTTAAAAGTATTAATAAAGATGTTATAGTCTAACAAGAAGCATTTGTAACAACTCATTATAAGAAAAAATAATAAATAATAAATAAATAAATAAAACATAATAATAATAAAAATAAAAATAATAGTATAAAAACTAGAATAGTTATAAAAAATAATAATACATAAATAAAGAATGAAAAAACATATATGTGTTTCGTGTGTCTTAAATAAAAAAAATAAAAAAATAAAATACTGTGAATAAGATTTGACAAGTAGGAACCACACCCCAATCCATGAGTGCCACATGCTGTTGCCTCCCATTCAATCATTACTTCTCGTATTTTTCACCACTTGTTCTCCTATAAAGGCAAAGTCCTGAATTAAAAAAAATTCAAAGAAAAGTAACGAAAAAGATAGGTCTGGAAAATTTAGATTCGGCTTTGGACCCATATTTTGTATTATTATACTGGCTATTCTTAATATAGGTGAGATACATATATTTAGATTATTTATTTTTATAAATAATTTTATTTAATAATAATTAGTTTTCTTTAAAATTATTATTTTACTTATTAGTTATATATACCATGAGTATCATTATAGTTGTATTAATTATCAAACTAATATTATTAATAATGTACAGTTTGAACGAAATTTTCTAGCATGAAGAAAAAGAAAAATAAAGATACCATGAGGTAAAGTAATAAGGGTGAGATCATAACCAGATAGTGACGGGATGATATCACACCCAAGTGATTAAACTAGGGTCGCTCCCTAATATACTGGCAGGAACCGTTAAACACAAAAAGTATCGGATATGAGTATTATTATTATTATTAATTAGATTAGTATTATTATTATTATTAGTCATAGAAATCGTAATGATATTATTATTACTTGAGTTTATTTAATGCGGCATCTATAAATGTCAAATAATATGATTTTAAAATTGTGATATTTTTATGATAAACTAATAATCTTGTTATATGTACACTCATACGAGCTATTGCTTATGACGTTGATATTGAAATTTTTTTTATAAAAAAGTGAAAGAAAAAATTGTAAAATTCTGCTAAAAAAGAAGAAATATATATATATATATAAAATGAAGATAGTTTATTTTCTATTCAGAAGAATCTAATAATGTATTAACACTAGTAATGTCATTTATCTTATGTACATAATCGTGACCCCATTAATCGGGATGACGTGATTTAGCTAATAAACATTAATCATAACTCGATTAATTTTAATAACTCCAGACAAACTCACTCTTACACTCCACCTCTGGAAATGCTTGGGTTTGACCTTACTACGATTAGGATAAGATTACCGATGAGATTCAGCCAACATTAGCTTCTAAAAAGTCAATTTTAAACCTCCACATATATCAGACTAATTCACCTTCACAGATACATAACATTTATCTTACAGAAACTCTGTTAAAATACATATTAATTTTTTTATTTGATTCTGTCCCCTCTTTTTTGTCATGTAAGATACTAATTTAAACATCGAAGTGACTTTTTGATAATCTCAACTAGTTAATTTTACCTTTATCACCTTCTGCAGATCAATTCAATCCACTTAAAAACTCTAATAAATTAGTTCTTACCTGTCTCATCTCCTGCTAACTGTTTAACCCCGTAAAGTTGGTAATTGTTTCAATGGTGAACGAATAAATTGGGCGAGACATTGAGAGTGTTTGGTAAAGTTTTTAGTTTCTATTTTAACTTCTTGTTCCTATTTTAAACTATAAACTACAATTTATTCTAAATACTCATAACACTTCTGCTATAATTTTTAATTTTTATTTTTATTTTAATTACAAGTTACAATATTTATTAAATACTCACAACTTCTGTTATAAGCTAAATTTGTAAACTACTAGCATCAGTATTTCAAAAACACCCCATTGCTTTCTCTTGGTGTCTATCTACACTGGTTTCTTCTAAAAAAAAAAAAAAAAAAAAAAGCAATCTGTAGTGAAAAAAAAGGAAAGTAAAAATAAATGAAATTACTTCATTATTCATACATATTCATTTTTCTAATGGGTGTCAATAAAAATGAAAAGTAAATATTTTGATCACCCACATAAATTTTTTTTATTAAACCCAACAAAAAAGTTCTATCAAAAACTGACCTTTTGAACATCCCAAATAAGCTTTAAAGTCGCGTTTTTTTTCTTTAAATTAATTTATTAAAAACTTTGTTAGGTTAAAAAGTAGCTTTAAAACAATCATACAAAAAAATACTGTAATTTGACAAATAAATTTTTTAACCTTAAGTAAAAAAGTTAAAACACCAATTTTAAGCTGGTTCCAAACGAAGCCGATCTCGAGCAATGGGTTTACCCAACCGGGCAACGAATTCCATGCCCTACCTTAGAAAATTTAAAGAACACAAGAAGAAACACACCGCCAACATTTGGAATTTCAAAGCTATAGCTAGAAGAGTATAACGAGAAGAAGATTAATTATCATTAAACTTGTTTAATCAAGAAAGATTAGTTAATTTTGAGAGCACATAATGCCTACTGTAACAAAGCACAGGGGAGAAAAAAAGCATGATTAATATTTATGACGTTTATGTTAAATAATAATCGGATAATTAATTAATTAATACATTGGTATAATCGCCCTCTAAAAGTAATACTTCCTTAATTTAAACTAATTAATTAAACACACTTTTATATATATAAGTTCATCTCCCAACAGTTTGCTTACGTCAATCCAAAGCATGCTTCTTCTTTTTTTTAGTTTTTTTGTTTTTTTACAAAAAAAAAAAAGTAAATCTCCTATTTTGTTCAGCGTCCAAACCTTCCGGCTCTCTCACCCTTTTCTTCACTTAATTTGATAATTATACATTAAAATTGGGTGCATGAAGGACGGACTCCATAAAAAAAAGCATCGGTATAAAACTAGTATTCACTTGCCGATCACTCGAGCGTTGTTCAAAGTTGTTTTTAGGATTTTTTTTAGACACTTATATATAGGACCTTTGATTTTTATTTAAGAAAAAGAGTAATATGCTAAATAGGCTCGAAAAGAGATCAAAAAGTGTAAGAGAAAGACTTAGTTTTAAGATAAAGAGTGAAATAGATTTTGTAATCCTTATTGCTTATAATAGATTGATTTTTTTCTCGTCCTATGAACGTTCGTAGACACTTCACCAAATCATGTTTATTTTTGTGTACTTATGTTTACTCATATTTTTTATTGTTTTGTGTAGAGTGAAGTTGACGATTTGTCAACTGCACAACAAGCCTTAAACACACTTTTAAAATTAAATTTTCATTTATAAAAACTCATTCTGAACTCGAACTCGATTCGATAGCGGCTTTCAAATTCACTCCACGACGATATGTATAAAAAGACCAAATTACTAAGCTTTGCTCGTAATCGACTTGATCGAAGCTCATTTGAGACCAATTCAAAAAATTAAATAAATTAAGTTTAACAAATTTGATGAAATTAAAAAATAAATAAACGAAAGAGTATTATTTAAATAAAAAAATCGATTTGTGTTCCTTGCTTACGTCTTTACAAAGCATGCTTTCCAAATGAGTAACTCGAGGTCGAGGTGGTAAAAACAAATGATCATGCCTCCCAAATTAAACTATCCCTATATATGTGCCTAATTTAGAGCCATTTCTATTCCCATTCGTGGACAAATAGGTCTTATAATAATGTATCTCATCACCTCCAATTTTTCATTTACTCTCTAAGAACCTGTTTGGAATGGCTAAAAACTTTTTAAATAATTTTTAGGTTAACTTTTTTTTTTTAACTTTATTACGATTTTTAAATTTCTTATTACTAGAAAAGTTCAAAAAATAAAGAAATTTAATCTTATTACTAAAAAAAATCTTAGAAATAAAAGTTTTGTGTGACCAAAATATGAAAACAAGTTTAGAAAAAGACAAAAGAGAAAAAGTGTTTTTTTTTTGTTTTAGTGGATTTTCTAAATATTAGCTAGATAAATTTTATTTCTTAATTCCACTAATTAAGAATAATCAAAAAATAAGATCTCTTGATTGAAATATAAAATATCTAAAGAGAGATTGAAGGTTATTTGAAAGAAAGATTTATTACTTTTTTATTAAAATTTTTCAATTACGCCTATGATTTTATTTGTTTATAAACGACCCAATAAGCTATATTAATTTGGGCTTCAAATAAATCAATAACTCAAGTCCAAGCAAGTTTATTTGATCTTCTCTTTATCTAAGACTCAAACTCTAATAATAATTTTTTTATTCAAAACTTGAACTCTAATCTAACTCAAAAGACATATATACTTTTAATTTTTCTCACTATCTTTATGCCCAACACGGCATTTATGTAAATTTAGTTGCTAATAATAACAATCATATAAAGTATAAGCCAAAATAAGTTAATTATTCTAAATAGAATTTTGTTATTTTATTTATGTTTATTTTTTAATAAATAAATAAGTAAATAGGTAATTATTCAAACGGAACCTCCCATTGGCCACGTGTCCATTAGTGTCCATTGGGTTATCAAAATAACAAACCTGTCAAGAGGTCCTTGTTTATCGGGCGCTCAAAAAAGCCTCTCCAAACTTCAAGGCCTGCAGCAGCATGGCGAGCTGCAAAAGACAAAAAATAAGAGACACAGAGAGAAGATAAGTCAGAGAAAAAGTGAAAGAAAAAGTTAAGTGTGTGTGAGTTTGGCAGCATGTAAAAAGAGAGAAAACAAAGGGACACTAGAGATAGACACCGAGGAAAACTCATTCGTTACACTTGGAGCTTCTTTGTTATTTTAAATAGTATTGAATAAAATAAAAAAAATTAGTAATACCCAGAGTTTTATGCTTGTTTTTATATATCAAAATATTATAAATACGATTATGTATATAGTAAAAAATTTAATTTTTATTCGGTTAAAATAGAATAAAGAATAAAATAAGAGTTATAAAATTATTTTTGACCGTTAAATAAAAAATAATAATAATTTGAAATTTAATCTTAATCATATTCAGAGCCCTTGTATTATTAATATTATGAATATTTTATTCATTAAACTGCTAGTTCGAATCTCGTAATACAAATATAAAACTTACAATAATAAAAATAATAATTTTTTTAATAAAATAGCTTTGCCTAATAATCTAATCTCTTCTCCCTTAATTTTTCAAAACAAATGAAGTCTCGAAATATTCTCTGCTTAATAACACGATCTAATTTTAGTAAATAAAAATATTTAATATATATTAAATAAATTATTTTTATTTTTTACCTACTTAGTAAAAATAATTTCATATTATTTTACCTAATTTTTTTAACTATATAATTAAATAAAAAAAACTAATTAAAGAATAATCAATGCTTCAGAACTATCGAAGAAAGAGAGAGAGAGAGAGAGGAGAGAGAGAGACTGACATTACTGGCCGCAGGCAGTTGTCGGGTGTGAGTGAGTGAAGGAGGGGCTGCCGCCGCACCTGGCAGAAAAAGCACAGAGCACGCGGAGGTGACTGAGTACGGGCCACAGCAGGTCATCCCTCACCACCGCCACCGCCCACCACCCCCCTATACCTAAAAACCTAAACCCCTCTCCTTAAGTCCTCACTCACCACAGTGTGTAAAAAGTACAAGTCTTATGGCCTGTTGGCTGGTCCGGTTGATACCCCACATCCACCTCGATCCCCTCCACACTTCAACCTCTTTCCTCATATGTATATCTATGGTTTCCCTCATATGTATATCTATGGTTCTGTTCGGCCAAATGTTACTTACTAATTTATTAATATATTTTTATTTATTTTTATTTAAATAATATAAAATTTAATTTATTGACTTATTTTTATTTATTTTTATCATTTTAATTTTTTTTTAATATTTTAATTAAAAATTTTTATTTTTTCGACTCGTCTCAATTAGAGCAGTCTAAAAAATATAATAATTTAACTAAATGATTAATTTTTTTTACTAAAAATAAAAAATTTTCAATATTAAATAAACCGATAAGCCAAATTCATTTATTCAAGACTTTATGCGCGCTACAAATTATTTGAACTTGTTCGAACTTGTTCGGCATAATTAAAACTATATGAACTGGTCCAATATTGATGACCCCAAACAGAGTATGTGCTGGGCTCATTGTCTTCCGAACTCACTGGACATTCCTTATTCTGCCGCCGAACACCTGCAACATTCAAGAACACCGTTAGCGCCTACTGGCCAATTATTACTAAGAGGCACTTCGACGCTCAAATTAGATATCTCTCTGAGAGGTCTCTAAACAAGAGTTTTTGGGATTGAAAAGTGCGTACCTGGCGGTGTGGGGTGCCTCCCTTTATATAGGGATCAAGATTTGATGGAGGCTGAATTCTCTTAGGATTTTGCCTTCTATTTGTTAGGATTTGTTTCCTATCTTGATGTGATTTGATTCTGATTTGTTTTCATCCCTATTGATCTGATGTTAATTTGTTCCCATCTTGTATATCCGATCAAATCGTATACAAGATGGAAACTATTCTTTCCATTTAGGGGGCCGACATAAGTCTTATTGGTCCAGGCTGCCCTTTCATGGGGTGGGTCGAACTTGTAGGGCCCGAACAACTGCTTATTCGGGATTTTAGCTTATTGGAGCAGGCTGTATGGGAACTTGCGTGTTTGGGCTGGATCTTCGGGCCCAGAATATTTTGTCCACCCTCAACTGCCCCCAGCTCTGGTCCTTGATCGGCTGGCCTATTCGGTGAAGTGCCAGAGCTTTGAATCTTTGTTTGGTTGGCAATTCATGTTTGTACGGTGTGCGTGTGGTCGAGTTATTCGGGGTATGCATTGAGTGATGGAGTTCCAGGAGGCGATCCGTTACTTGGAGTCTTCTGCTCGGTTATTTGGGGATAGCTAGACTACCCAGATCCCTTGGGCTCCTCTCATAATTGATGACGGATGCCTCGAGCCTTGCGTGGATGATGTGGCGCGCCCTGATTGGATTAACAGGAGGACACGCGTCATTTTAGGGAACTGCATAATGATTATAGACGGGAAATTTAATGCCTGTCTTTTCAAATCTCGTGGGTATAAAAACCCGTTTGGATGGCTTTTGTCGCTTTTTACCATTTCTAAATTTTCTCTCTGAAAATCGTTCTTTTGATTTTCGGCGAACTTTGCTCCCACTTCCGATGATGAATTTTTCCAGAAATCGGCGACCTTCCACCGTTGAAAAAACTTGTAAGCATCTCGTATTTTCTTTCGCTGCTCTTTTGCTGCTTTGAGCCAAGTTTGCCTTTGTTTCTTCCTCCTCTTTCTCTTTATTTCTCATTTTCTCCATAAAGATGGGCAAACTCGAGAAGTTAGTATCGACGCCGGCGGCAATGCTTGAGTTCTGGCGTCGATACAATGTTTCAGACGATATTGGCATCACCCTGGTCAATCCGGATGACTCCCGAGAAGAAAATTGGGAAAAATTCCCCCTTCCACTTGTTGCCATATTGGAAGGGGGTGTTTGGTTCTCAATTCATCCCCTTCTTCGACGAGTACTTTGGCATTATCGAAAAAATCCTATGCGAGGATCCTCTAATATTTTTAGAGTGGTCATGGGGGTTGTTGAGCTAAACAGTATCCTGGGTACCAATCTGGGCATCTGGGATATAGTTTACTATTACAACATGGTGAAGCACTCCTCCGGATCATACTATCTCTAAGCGAAGAAGGTGGCTGAGAAACTCGTTATAGAATTACCAGACTCCGGTAAGGATGTTGACGACGATTTCCTGTACATAACAAAAAACTTCGAGTTTGATCCCGGGGAAGAGCACGACATCTTCACCATCCCTCGAAAGGACGGATTAGGACCTGATAGGTCCCCCCACAACCTGTTTGTTTTTATTTCTCATCGGGTACTGTTTCTTAGTAATAACTGAACTCTTATTTTTGCCTACTCGATGTAGGTGCCATTGCTAACAATCCTTCTCGCGGGCCCCTTCCTGGTGTGCACTTGGAGGACTTGAAGAAGGTCTGGACGTACGAGGGCTTGCCCGAACAAAAGAGGCTAGGCCGTGCAACTCATGTACTCCTGAAATATATATCGACGTATAGGAGTTTCATTCGGCCGGATAAGTCAGGCGTTCGAATTGCTGCCCCTGCCTCGGCGTCAGTGGATGTGTCGGGAGCCATTGTCCTACTATTCACCCGAGTAGAGAGACGAGTGACAATCACTCAGCCTTCCCTTGCCATTGCTGGGCCGGGTCCTTCAAGTCCTGGGTATACCATTTCTATTTCTTCATCTTCTTCCTCATCCATAGACTTTTTCGTTTTTGAAGATCTTGCGGAGATGGCGCAGAAGAAGGCTCCTACCACTGACCTTACCCAGTTCCTCACTCTCGGTGGGCCAAAAAGGAAGGTAACCATCGTAGCAACCACCCCGACCAATTTGGCCGCTGAACTGACGGAGGAGGCCACTCCGATCCCCAAAGTGGCATCTCAACCTCCCTTAAAAAAGTTAAAGAAGGTCGGGGGCTCCCCTCTAAAGGACAAAGGGAAGAGGATTGAGAAAGAGAAAATGGAGAAGGAGAGAAAAGAGAAGGGAAAAGCTGTTGCGGAGTAGTTTGGGGAAGCGGAGCCGTGGTCTCTCGATTTTAAGAAGGGTGAGCGGATGATCACTGTTCAGGACCGGGCCAAGTCCCCGAACACTGCTTTTGCTCTGTTAAAGGCTTTATTGCTGCCAGTCGATATGGAGGAAGCCCGAAAACTCCCCCACGAACAGCTGGTAAAATCCTCCATTCACCATTCTATCCAGATACTCTTCGATGTTCTTCTCTTCGGTCATCATTGTTATTTTTTTTGGCTTTCTACTAAGTTCCTCCTCTCCCCTTTTTTTAGGGCCTTCAGCATCTGGTGGCGACCATGAAGAGGCTGGAAGAGAGAGAACTGGAGTTAGCCAAGCTCTTAGAGCATAACCAACAGTACCTCCAGCAGATGTTGAAGCTGGAGGCCAGTATCCGGGTGAAGGACAAGCTGCTTGGCACTGCTTATGCACGACTTTTCGAGCTGGAGGTCTCCGAAATTTCTCTGAAGAGCCGCTTGAAGGAGAAGAAAAAATCCCTGGCTGACACAGTAGTGCTCCTTGGGAAAACAGAAGCTGAACTGGACGCGGCGAAAGAGGAGGCTACAAAAACATACTCGGCTGGTGTTGTAGAGGCCACCGAAGAGTACAAGTCCCAAATTCCAGGCCTCCAGAACGTTATTTTTGGCTTCGCATGGGAGGCTGCCCTCAAGGCCGCTGAAGTTGATGCCTCTTCTCCATTGTATGCTAACGTTCCTTTACCGAGCAAACAGACTGGAGTGGTTGGGGAAGCTGAAGCTGGTAATGCCGAAGCCGTCGTGGAAGGATCTGTCGAAGTAGAGGCTGTGGCTCCGATGGTGGTCGAGAAAGTGGGCACACCAGTGAAAATGACTGAAGATTTCTTGGCCATGCCTTGAAGACATTACCTCTTTCTTTTTCATTTATTATTCTTATACGACCCTTCAGGGTCTTTTGTTGTAGCTACGAGGGTTTCAGCCCCTCTTTGGTTAACGAAATGAACTTTTTATCTTCTCATAACTTTGTACTTGCACTATTTCTAGTAGACTTTCATATTGGGAGTATAAATAGCTCGGGCATACTTCTAAACTTAGCTTTCTGAGCACAATTATCCGAAGTGTGAGAACATTATTTACACCAAGGAATAAAACATTACTTTGGAATCAACTCCCATACTAAGGGTTGGATGAGTTCAGATGAATTTCGAACTTTATCTTTTTAAGCTGAAACATCCTAAGTATGTGATTAACATCCATACTAAGGGCATGATCAGTTCGGATAAATTTTGAACCTAGCCTTTTTAGGCTGGAACATCATGAGTATAGGATTAACATCCATACTAAGGGCATGATCAGTTCGGATAAATTTTGAACTTAGCCTTTTTAGGCTCATTCATCCTAAGTATGGGATTTACATCCACACTAAGGGCATGATTAGTTCGGATAAATTTTGAACTTAGCCTTTTTAGGCTAATTCATCCTAAGTATGAAATTTACATCCATACTAAGGGAATGATTAGTTCTGATAAACTTCAAACTCGGTATTTTTAGGCTTAATCTTCCTAAGTATGGGATTAACATCCATACTAAGGGCTAGAGTAGTTCGAATTTACTTCGAACTTGGGCCAACTTCAAACTTGGGCTACTGAAGAAGTTTACTGTGCTTATCGTACTCAGTGTATGCCCCTCAAGTTTTTGGCAAGAATGTCAATTGATAAAAACTTTTAATGAAGGAAAAGAGCTCATGCCGGACACCGGTGTTTTATTGTAAATAATAAAAAATTATAAGAAACTAAAAAAGTAAAAGTAAAACTTGCGGAGATTGTTAGCGTTCCATGACCTAGGAACTGTCTTTCCATTCATATCTTCATGGTGGTATGCCTAAGTGTCACCTTTTGAGGTGACCTTGTACGGACCCTCCTAGTTCGGACCCAACTTTCCTCGGACAGGGTCCTTCATGTGGCCGAGCACTTTTTTCAGAACCAGATCTCCTTTGCCGAACTCACGGTGCTTCACCCTCTTATTGTACCCTTTGGCAAGTGTTTGTTGATAGGCTGCCAATTTAATGGTGACCATCGTCCTGCGTTCTTCGGCTAAATCAAGGTCCAAGACTAATGACCTATCATTTGCTCCGGGAGTACTGATCTCTGTTCGAATTGTTGGTAATCCGACCTCTAGTGGTATAATTGCCTCTACCCCATAGGCTAGGAAAAATGGAGTTTCACCTGTGGATCTCCTTGGAGTAGTTTGGTAAGTCCATATAACCGAGGGGAGCTCTTCGACTCATCTTTCTTTGGCTGCATTCAGTCTCTTCTTCAGTTCGTCGATGATAGTCTTATTGGTGGCCTCTGCCTGCCCATTACTCTGTGGGTATGCTGGGGTAGAGAAGTAGTTCTTGATTCCTAATCCCGAATAAAAATTCTTGAATAGGGAGCTATTGAACTGAATACTGCTGTCGGATATAATTGCTCAGGGGATGCCAAATCGGGTGATGATGTTCTTCCACGTGAACCTCTTCACATCAACGTCTCTGATATTGGCCAAGAGCTCAGTCTCCACCCATTTAGTGAAGTAGTCCGTGGTAATAAAGAGGTATTTCCTGTTGCTTGTGGCCTTTGGGAAGGGGCTGACTATGTCATACCCCCACTGGGCAAAAGGCCAAGGACTTGTGAGTGGGGACAGGTCTCCAGCTAGGATGTGTATATTTGGGCTAAACCTCTGGCACTTGTCACACTTCTAGACGTACTGCTCTGCATCCTTCTGCATGTAGGGCCACCAGTAGCCCTGAGAGATTCCTCGGTGAGCCAATGATCGCCCCTAGTATGGCTGCCGCAAATTCCTTCGTGTATTTCGAACAAGAAGTCTTGGACTTTGTTCGGGTGCACACAGAAGAGGTAGGGACCAGTATAGGACTTCTTGTGCAGATCCCCCGAACTAGAGACCCAGAACCTTGCTGACTTCCTCTTTAAAGCTCGAGCTTCGTTCTGATCGGTTGGTAGCTCACCTTTCACCAGGTATTCTTTCAAGGGATCCATCCAGCTAGGACCTAGTTTCGAGCAGTAGACCGGCTTCTCTCCGTGGTTGACAATGCTTGGTTGTTGGAGGACTTCCATCGAAATCACCCTTTTTTCTAGTACTAACAGCTGATGCTAGGCAAGCCAGGGAATTGGCGTGGCTATTTTCTCGGGATGAGAGTTGGGCGATCCCAAAACATGGAATGTCTTTGGCCATTTGTTGTGCTAATTGGACGTACGCCTGCATTCTGTCATCTCTAGCTAGGTACTCTCCCTTAAATTGATTTATCACTAACTGCGAATCACAAAATACTTTGACCTTTTTTGCCTTCAGATCTATGATATCTCTGAGCCCAGCTAGCAAGGCTTCGTATTCGGCTTCATTGTTGGTGGACTGAAAATTTAGCCGAACAGCCCTCTCTATGAGGATTTCCTCAGGGCTGGACAGTACTACTCCTGCTCCAGTCCCCTTGTTGCATGAAGAGCCATCCACGTAGAGCCTCTATGTATCCTTTGAGTCCTCATTATCAATAGTTGTTGACTTGGTAGTTTGCCCCCAGTGTCCATCAAACTTTTTTCCTAGCTGAATTCGGCTAAAACTTGGCCCTTTATAGCTGTTCTAGGGCAAAAAGTGATGCCGTGCTCTCCGAGCTCCACTGCCCACCTTGTTACTCTCCTTGAAAAGTCAACTTTTTGAAGTAATGACTGTAGGGGGTGTTCGGTAATTACCTTGATCGGGTGTGCCCTGAAGTAGTGGATGAGTTTAGAGAGGCAATGACCAGAGCTAGTGCAAGCTTCTCCAACGAAAAATATCTTGCCTCTAGGTCCAGAAGGACCTTGCTCACATAGTAAATGGGTTTTTGGACTTTGTCTTCTACCCTTAGGAGCACCGCACTGACAGCTCAGCTAGATACTACAAGGTACAAGAACAAGATCTCTCTACTGCTTGGCACCGTTAATAATGGAGAAGATGAAAGGTATTTCTTCAGTTCGGCTAGGACTTCCTCACTTTCTTTATCCCACTTGAACTGGTTAGCCATCTTCATTGCTCTGAAGAAGGGGTAACACCGGTCAGATGCTCGGCTAATGAATCGGTTGAGTGCAGCGGCCATCCCCATGAGCTTTTAGACTTTCTTCAAATTCCGTGGGCTTCTCAAACTCTAAATGGCTGAGATTTGTTCGGGGTTTACCTCTATTTCTCTGTGAGTGACCAAAAAACCTAAGAATTTTCCCAAACTGACTCCAAAAGCACACTTGGAGGCATTAAGCCTTAATTTGTAGTCCTTGAGGACTTCGAATTTCCTTCTCAGATCTTCAAGGTGCTTGTTTGGGTGCTCAGACTTCACAATCATGTCATCTATGTAGACCTCTATCGTTTTACCGATCAAGTCGCCGAACATCTTTGTTGCAAGCCTTTGGTAAGTGGCGCGAGTATTCTTCAATCTGAATGGCATTATCTTGTAGCAGTAAAATCCTTGAGGAGTGATAAATGTTGTCTTCTCCATGTCTGGGGGTACATGGCAATCTGGTGGTATCCTCTATAGGCATCTAGGAAACTCATCCTCTCGTGCCCTGCTGTTGAATCGACGAGCTGATCTATTCGGGACAGGGAAAAATAATCCTTGGGGCATGCTTTGTTGAGATCGGTGAAGTCTACGCAGACCCCCCAATTTCCATCCTTCTTCTTTACTACGATAGTATTTGCCAACCAGGTTGGGTAGTGGACCTCCTTGATGGCTCTAGCTTCCTTTAGCTTCTGGACTTCATCAACCACAGCGTCTGCATGGTGTGGTGCTGATTTCCTGGGTTTCTACACTATTGGCTTCCTCTAGGGATCCACGTTCAAATGGTGGCTGATTACCTCGGGGTCTATCCTAGGCATTTCGTATGGTGTTCATGCGAAGACCTCCTTGTTCTCCTTTAAAAATTCGACAAGTTCGGTCTCCTCTTGTTCGGTAATGCTTGTTCCGAGCAAGAAGAATCGATCTGGGTCCTTCGGATTGATAACTACCTTCTTGAGGTCCTCCACCACCTTCTCCTCGACTGTTCAGCTGTAGTCGTAGATCGTGGGGCTATATTCCACTTCGACAGTCTTAACTTTTGGATATTGTTCGGGGATCTTCAACGTTGCTAGGAAACACTGCCTTGCCGCGTGCTAGTCTCCTTTGATCTCAACTACCTCTTGGCCCACTTGAAACTTCAATGATTGGTGGTAGGTTAAAGGTACAGCACCTAAGCTGTGGATCCATGTCCTTCCCACAATGACATTATAGGTAGATGGTTGGTTAAAAATGAGGAATTTAGTACTTACAGTCGCAGGGCCTGCTTTTACTGGCACAGTGACCCTTCCAATCGGCCATACGGGATCCGTGCCAATATCGATCAGGGGCGTCATGCACCTCTTGAGCGCCGAGCCTTTCAATCCCAACTTCTGAAACAAGCTGTAATACATCATATCCACCGAGCTTCCTTGGTCTACCAGCATTCACATTACGTCAAAGTTGGCAATACGCAGTGTTAGTACCAGGGCATCATTGTGGGACCGATGTATCCCTCCAAGGTATTCTTCAGAGAAGCTGATTCCCTTGGGGCCTTGACTAGAGTCTCCGTATGTTCTCCTTTGCTTGCCCTCATCCACCTTCATGGCGTGAGCAATGGTCCTGGCATGGTGTCGAACTGTTGATCTAGTTATTGGTTCGGCTGTGCCATGGATCATCTTTACAACACCAAGTGGCTGGTTTCCTTGTTCGGTCCTTTGGTCTTATTCACGGTTCGCTCCTTCCCAAGCAATCTTCTCTATGTCGACGAATTTAAGTAAATGTCCTACTCGGACTAAGTGCTACAAGTGTCTTTTCAGGGTTCTGCATTCCACAGTCAGGTGGCCGTGATCTCGGTGATAGTGGCATTTCTTCTTCTGATCTCTTCTGCTCGGGTCTCCCATCAATTTTGGTGGCCACTAGAAATAGGGCTTGTCCTTAATCTGGTCTAGGAGCTTATGTAGAGGTTCCTTGAAAATCGTTTGCATGGCCTAGAAAGCCTCCGACTCCTTCCTTTCCTGGGGTGGCTTCTTGGACTTCTGATCTTTTCGGCCCTTATCCTTCTTCTCAGGCTGTTTTACCGAGGCAACACTTTACTCGGCTTGGCTTATGTCTTCTTTCACCTTTGCGTGTTGTTCTATCTTTACCATTAACTCGGACATTGTGGTAACGCCTTTTTTGGTGAGGGACTGTCTTAAGCGACTCAAGGGAGGTAGCCCGATCTTGAAAGATGCAAATGCGACTTGCTCGCTGCAGTCTTCAATCTCATTGTAAGCCTTCCAGTACCGCTGAGCATACTCCCGAATTGTTTCTCCATCACTCTTTCGTAGGGCCAGTAATGTGTCAAAACTCTTCGACTGCCTGCTGTTGGTTATGAACCGAGCAGTGAAGGACTCAGCCAGTTGTTGCCAGTTCATTATGGACCGGGGTGGCAACTTGTGAAACCAACTAAGGGCTATCTCTCCCAGGCTGGATGGGAACATGCGACAAATGAGCGCGTCATTACCACTCCATAGCGCCATTGCCTGTCTGTATTACCGAACAAGGCTTACTGGATCTATCTTTCCGTCATACATCTGAAACTTGAGTGGAGAAAACTTGCGTGGTGGATCAGCGTTTTCTATGACTTCGGCTAATGGTAACACCGAGATCTGTTCAAGAGCCCTTCTTGCCATGTCTTGGGCTGTTCAGCCAGTACCGTGTTGCAACCGAGAGTCCATCCTCCATTCCAACCATAGCCGTAGGTCTTGGTTTGGATCCAGTTCGGTCCGGGCAACTATGTCATGGCTCGGCCAAACTGACTCCGTTTTGACAGTTTTAGAACTTCTGAGGCTTACCTCAGGTTCTCTGCGCCTCCGCCTCTGAGGGTGGCTCAAACTGTAAGACTCCGGGCTCTGTTCAGTATTCTCTTGATCGGGGATTTCTCTTCGCCTCACACGTGGTTCCCTTCGAGCCTCCTATCCCAGGATCAGTCGCCGGAGTTCATCGATCTCTCGATCGCGCTACTCCATTCTCTCATCCAGATTGTTGATGATTCTATCGCGTCTGGCCAACCTTTTCTCTAATCTCCCTCTATCTCTTGAAGAGGGGGGACGGCCTTTCTCCCCTAAAACTTGTGGTTGAGTAGCGCAACTGCTTCAAATTGTGGGAAGCATCATCCCTTCGCCTTCGCACCTCTGAAGGGACTATGGGGGCCCTTAGCCTATCCAAAATAGCAGGGATGGATCTTTGGAGAATATCCTCCCTGGTGCGGCTTCCAATGAATTCAGTCGGAGTGTGGCTCATGATTCTGTTGGTTCGAGATCTTCTTTCCCACAGTCGGCGCCAAATTGTGCGCGGTACAAACTGTTTGGGCTTGTTCGGCACAATCAGGACTAGATGAACTGACCAAATACTGATGACCCTGAACAGAGTATGGGCCAGACTCCTTGTCTTCTGAACTCACTGGACGCTCCTTGTTTCGCCGCCGAACACCTGCAACCACGAAGAATACCGTTTGCGCCTACCGGCCGGTTATGACAGGGAGACACTCCGACGCTCAAGTTAGATATCTCTCTGAGAGATCTCTAAGTAAGAGTTTTTGGAATTGAAAATTGCGTACCTGGCGGTGTGGGGGTGCCTCTCTTTATATAGGGATCAAGATTGATGGAGACTGAATCCTCTTAGGATTCTTCCTTCTACCAGTTAGGATTTGTTTCCTATCTTGATTCTGATTTGTTTCTGATTTGTTTCCATCCCTATAGATCTGATGTTAATTTGTTCCCATATTGTATATCCGATCAAATCGTATACAAGGTGAAAACTATCCTTTCCATTTAGGGGGCCGACATGGGCCTCATTGGTCCGGGCTGCCCCTTCATGAGGTGGGTCGAATTTGTAGGGCCCGAACAACTGGTTCTTCAGGTTTTTGGTTTATTGGAGCAAGCTGTATAGGAACCTACGTGTTTGGGCTGGACCTTCGGGTCCAGAATATTTTGTCCACCTTTAGACCTAGTTGTTTATAAATTGTAATTTGTAGCAAAAGTTGTGAGTATTTGATAAAGATTGTGATTTGTAGCTGAAATGAAAGAAAAAATAGTTATAAGTTGTAGTAAAAATTGTCAGTGTTTGAAAAAATTTATAATTCATAATTAAAATTAATAACAAAAAGTTAAAAGATACCGACATTAATTATGCCAAACACCACCATAGTAAATAATGGGTACATAATGGTAGTATTTGATGTTGCTAAAATTAATTATTTATAAATTGTGGTTGAAAAAATAGTAGTTATAATTTGCAGTAGAAATTGTAAGTATTTAAAAAAATCAATAATTTGTATTATAATTAATAACAAAAAATTAAAAATTACCATAAGTATACTATATATACACTTTTGTGAGTGTACATATAGTGTCATGTTAACTCCACCCACTTAGCCGTTGATAGTGGATAATAGGGTAAATTACATTGACCTCCTATGATATTTTTGACAAAAATAGAAACACCTCATGTGATTTCTGAAATATCTCTAACCTCATTTGTCAGTGATTTTGCCATAACACTATTAACCATAATTGTAAGTTTACATTATTAACCTCTAATTTTTACTGCGCCTCTCTGAGAGAATAAAAAAAACAAAAACAAAACAAAAATAAAGAGGAAGACGAAGATCAGGCGCCGCACAGGTCGCCGAGCTCCCCCCCCCTCTAACGACGCCGCACCACCCACCGGCGCCAACGCACTGCCATCGGCAACACCAGCGCCGCCTTGCCGCCTTTACGGCCAGATTTTTTTTCTTTCCTCTCTCACCTCTCTCTGTGTGTGTGTGTGTGTATACACGTGTATTCCCTCTCATCACCACCATCGTCACTCACCATCACCACAATTGACGCCGATAACGCCGCGCCACATCCGCGAGCGTCAGTGCCCCTTTTCTCTCATTCCCCTTCTCTCTCTCTCTCTATCTCTCTCTCTCTCTCTCTCTCTATATATATATATATATATATATATCGCTCACAAACACCACACGCCACCACCCGCATCACTTCTCACCGCCAACGAGAGACCACTCAACATCGCCGTTCCATCTCTGTCCAAATCGAATGTTCCATGAAGATGGAAAGGCAATTGTAGTGTGGGTGGTCGGCGACAGAGGAGGAGGAGAAGGGTAGTCGGCGGCGAAACGGCGGCTACAGACGTGGATGGCGGTGGTGGTGACCGGCACCGGAGATGGTCGCCGGTGTGAAAGGCGTTGAGTGCTGCCGATAACTGTTATGGAGAATATGAGAGGGAGAGAGGGGTAAAATAGAAAATTAAGAAAAAAAAACAAACAGAATTAATTTACTTTTGTTAAGTCAGTAACAGAGAATTAACAGTTGGGTTAAATTGATATAAAAATTAAATCAGATGAAGGGTTAGTGTCATTTCAAAAACCATAAGAAATGTTGCTATTTTTGTCAGAAATCTTAAGAGAGGTCAGTACAATTTATCCTAGATAATAAGAATAAAAAAATATCAATATCAATATACTTTTGTAAGTAAAATTTATTATTTTTATAAATATTAATACATTTCGGTCTTATTTGATGTGCTAAATAAAAATAAATAGAATAAGAGAAATAAATAACATGCAAGTCCCACATATTTATTTTAAACTATTTTTATTAATGTGAATATGTATACATGGAATTATTTCAACTACTTTCATTGAAGTGAAATAAATATAAAATAAAAATTAAAAAATTATTTTTAATCGTTAAATAAATAGAAAAAATATAATTGGAGAGTGAACAAATAATATTAATAGGAGAGGTAGAATAAGTAATTCTATTAATATCCAACTATTATACCCCTCTACATGCTCGAGGAGGCCATGTATGACTTGGAGCACATTTTTT
>JAOTRH010008079.1:0-23496 GCA_034768845.1 Heliamphora exappendiculata
TCGGGTCCTTACATCTTCCCCCCCCCCCCTCCCCTTTAGGGAATTTCATCCCCAAAAATCATCTCAAGTTACACCAAACCGTCCTTCAATCTTAGTATCAGTCCTCATACTTCATTAGTCGTTTAATCTACATAGCATCTTTCTTAGTTCGCGATCCAGATCATTCTCTCGCGACAATGTGACTGAAGGATGCTAACACGCCTCTATTCTCAAAAGTGTCACATTACCACCAGGCTTAATTTCCGAACACCGATATTTCATAAATATTAGAATCATCCGTATTCATCGAATTATACTCATATCGAGCTTGATCAATCTAAAACGGTTCATCGTTTAACACAACGTCAATTCTTACCCAAAATTAATACCATAGTTAGAGTCAACCACTCATGTATTGATCACCTACTATCTCTCCATGACCACCATCCCACGTCACATACACGTTCCAGAAGACTAAATATTCTCAACCATAGCATTATGCGTCTTAGGTTTTACCACCACAAAGATTACTACGGCTAAGATTGTCCCAACTTCGTTGGATCACCGTCTAATTCATTGCAAACTCCAATGTATACCGAGAACTAGCCAAACTCTGACATTATTCACACGGGTTACGTGCATTACCCCCAAAATCGCCCATGCCTTGACGATTAACTAACCACCACAAGCTTAATGTATCACTACTTGACTACATCACTCTAGTCCTTCAACCATCGAAACTAACACTGCTGCCTGAACTCCACAAGCCAGTAAGATTGAGCATATCACATGAGTCAAACGTTTCATAGGTAGACATTTACCTATACAAACTAAATTACATCCTCTTTCATGATGCCATACACATACCTATCGGTCTCTCGAGTCTACAATGCTCTAAATCGTTTAATTATTGGTCTTCCACAATTATATTACTCCACTCATTCACATTATCACATACATTCGCGCCTTTCCTTCAAATGGTCGTACCATTCTTGGATATCAAAGCACATCAGACTCACAAACCCAGACTCAAAAGAGCATATTCGAAGCACATCACTTGACTATCCCAGCCACCAGGTTCCAACAAATTTCCCACTTCGCCAAGAGCCAGAGGTACGACCATACCTACATAACCCATAACAAGCTGCATATAACGGTTAACGATTCTCAGCTGATCGTTGTCAAGAATGACTTTATGTTCTCAATACTAACTCCCTCGTCAACAAGAATAAAGACTCCTGGATTACCAACCTAATCTCAAAGGGAACACAACTCTACACACTTACATTCGCACGGTACAACGAGCAAATTCCACCCAGAAAATCCACGAGAAACTTAGTCCCTCAATCACCAAAATAGCTTGACTAAGAATCAATCAATGACCTAACAATTACACCCAACCATGGTGGAACGGTCCGTACACCACAACTGTTTGCAAGAAAATCGTATCTTCTTCCCAAGAACCCAAGAAAGACATGGCCAACCAAAAATCTTGACCCAATCTCAACGTATTCCCAAAGCCCATCAACATTTAGTTCCCAACGATATCCAGATCATCCATTATACAAAGCTCTCAACTCAGACTTCATTCATACACAAGAATACTATCAATCTTCATACCTCGTACAGTACATCTCATAGTACTACCAGCTCGTCACCAGTCACACACAAAAACACAATACCGACATTCCCATCTCGCCAAAACCTCACTTCACAAGATTACACTTCACTAATATAACTCCTACTAGGAAAATCTCAGCCATGTCACGGCCTTAAGCCCACTATCTAATCCACTTGCGTGGAAAGTGCACAACACTAAACAAAGGTAATCTAATTCAGAGACCATTCATCCAAAGTCACTAATTACTTGCATTATCAAGCAAATACTTCCAACACTTCTGCCTCCTAGGTACGTATCTATCGTCGACATCTTAATGCACAATTTCTCGCCTATCACCCCAGGCTCCCCAAACCACACGATATAGTGTTGAACCTTATCACTCCATTCTTCCTCCACGTGGTCAAATAACATACTCATGTCTGATCGTACGGTTGAATACAAACAGTTTCTAAACATATCATACTCAAGATACACCATCTCAGCACGATAACAACCACACTATCAAACCCTTCTACGGTCCTTTCAAAACTCTTGCACCCAGCACTTTTCCCCCAAACATAATTTTCTAATCATGAGAATAACGACGCAATCATGGATCTACATTTATGTAGGAATCCCACAGAACTAATACTCAATGATTTCACCGTGTAAATAACCAAACAACTAAACTCCCTTTGGGACCTTGCTTAATGAGAACTAAAACTATTGACAGTCTATACATATCAAACTACATCACCAGAAACGTCACCCAAACACTCGGATTCATAGGGTAAAGCAAACGGGGTCTTCAAGGATCCTCGGGCAAACGGACCTACACTTATATGATCCCAACGTTTAATTTCTACTAAGGAAGAACAATCCATACAGGATAGTCAATTATGAAACATCTCTCCTACTAGAAAAACCACGAGTCAACTCTAGGCTCTCACTCCAAATCACTACCTCTCAGGGCCACCATTCACAATGAGTATACCACTCGTCGCACTAGGTCTTCGCGCTTAGATATCTGGTCAAACACATTAACTATCATTCACTCCTTCACATCCCAATGATACATTGCACGTGGCCATCAGACTCTCATTGATTAACCACCAAAGACAACACCACAAATACTCACATCACTGTGTGACATCTCCTCACAGGGTTTTGTTACATCATTCGATTCTCAACAGGTAGGCAAAGACCACGCCATACTCCTGAGCTTGCGGCTCCGGTACACCCATCAGAAAACACAAAACATTCAATCGAGAGCACCCGTCCCTTATGTCACTACACAAGTACCACCGGCGCACCACTATCCGAACATGATAGTAACTATACGCAACACGAACAAAACGGACCTTGCTTACCACTCTAAGCCAAACGGCACCATCCTCTCCCTTCCCTCTAAGGGTAAAATAGCATCACCATCTCCAAACCTTATGCCAGGTCACCTATTACCCACATTATCTCCTCATGGGACCTCCTCATACCGACACGTCATCCCAAGATGACCGAGTCAGCTACACCCACAATATCTATCACATGCCCCACAAACTTCACATACTCACACTCACATTCTTACCAAACACCATGTATTTCACACTATCTCCCAATTATGAGAACAACAAATCTAGCCACAAACCTCAATTTCATGAAATTTTCCATGTAACCTCAAACCATCGCTCATCCAATCACTACCATCTCCAACATACATCTCATCATACGTACATGCACCTCACTCGATAACTAATCTGTTAACGACATCTTAAATTCACATACTCATTCCTCATACAACCTTTAACTTCTTATCAAGAAACACAACTCAGAACCACGCCACAAGGCTAACACAAGGGTCACCAACATGGCCTTCAAAATCACAAGCTACCACTATAGCAACCAACAACACCCCTCAGGGTAAGGGACATCCCCAAATACTGCCTAAGCCCAAACTTTCTAACACACTTTAGGCTGGACATTATTACGCTCCCGTCCACTATGCTCCCGTTCATACGCAATCTCAGGGCACACGGCTTATGACACAGCACGGCTCAAGACATAGCACGAGTCATGACGTACATAATCCTCAATGGGCCTAAAACCACACCTCATACCCATTCATAACAAACAACTTCTAAGGATTTTAAACACTCTACTCAGCTTATCCATTAAACTACTGATGATACAACATAATACGGGCAGCTAACTTTGATTACCCCAAACTCACATGGGTTTGACACACTCCAAACAATTAAGACTCATTTCACGAGCTTACACTCACCACAATCACTGACCACTGAGTCATAATTCCACCACTCATACCACCGACCATATCACAACTCATCCTAGCCTCATGGATATAATCCCTACAACAAGGATATCACGACATCCAACTAGGTCAAGCTCAATCTAACCTCCTAAAGCCAAGTTACACACTACTTAACACCTAGTCACATCACATTAACACATATTCACATACCGAGGGAAAGCCTCAGAGCAACGCAATAATCAAGGCAACTAATTCAAATTTCTCATAGAAAGAACGTCGGCCAAATGCTTTTCTATTTCAAACCCCAAAGTAGTTGATCGGATGCCATATGGCATGCCACCTCACCCTGAGACTCAACCCTCCATGCTCATATAAACACATAGCATGCGCAACACAATTCAATCACAAACCCATGCAAGCACCCAACTCATGCCGGGTAGTGGTGCCTAACCTCATCAAACAGGTCACATACTAAGGTCATCGCTACATTCAGTTGTACACTTTTTCCCCGGTTAAAATGCTTATATATCATGTGTTGTGCTTAACCCTTGTTTCGGATAAAAAGCATGTTTTACACTTTTCTTGGTTTATTGCATGATATTGAACTTGTGGATGTTAGGTTTTCAAATGGTGTTCTTGAAAATGGTGAAAAATGGCAGTTTTGTGAAAAATCTCAACATTTTTATGTTTTGGAGGTTTGGAGCTAATCCTTGGGGTTGAGTCTTAGGTTTTTAACTTTTCGTTGGAAACGGAGATAAATATTGTGAAAATATTTTGTTTGATCTCCATGGTTCATGGATTAGGTCTCGTGTTTATACATGTGTTGTATAACTATTTTTGTAGAAAACTTTTTAGAAAGATTTTGTTGATCTCCATGTTGATGGATGGATCTATATATACATGTATAATGTATATGTGGGAAATGTTTTCGTAGTTGAGCTACGATTTGATTTTTGGATGATTATCTAGATGTACTGGGATAACGTGTATGTGGCATGAGTTGCCCTCGGTGTAAGTCCAAAAACGTGCGCAGAGTAGGTACTCAGGTCCTTCGGGTTAGTCCCCGTAAATTGAGGCAGATGGGTGCTCAGCTCTCTCGAGGTTGTACCCATAAATTGAGTGGTTCGTTATGGTGTTTCGTATAGAACTTGTCATTATCTAGCAGGCCTTAAGTGGTTCAGGATTAGGATAATGGGCAAGAGTCTATAGTTGCTACCTTTAACCCCCGGTGATAGAGTCAGTACATAGGATCATATTCATCTTTTCCACGATGGTACATTCTGCGAGGGAATAATGTTTTTGATAACCGTTTTATTTTCCTCGGTTGTGTGTTCGGAGTGGAAAAATAATATTTTGATTCCAGTTATATGATCTGGGTGAACAAAGATCATGTTTTGATTACTGTTTTATTGCAGCTTTCCCTTAACTATGGTATGATATCTGCTAGGAAGATATGCATAGTTTGAAGGATGAAAATGTGAATTTTATGAGATAAAACTATTTTTTAGGCCCATGTTAGCTTGGTGGAAAACTTGTGGTTTTTGAGAGAAAAACCATTTTGGGTTTTGTGGTCGAGTTATCTCCCACCTTATATGATTGCATATTTCCTACTTTACAGTTTTATAGTCTTTTTCTATTGGGCTTCGGCTCACGGCGTGAAATTTTGCTGTAAAACTATTTTCAGGTGAACATGTGGAGTTGACCTAGATGCTTGAGGTGATGGGGGACTCGTAGTAGTTTCTTGTTTTACATGTACTTATGCATGTGATGCCTGTTTCAGAAGGCTGGTTTGTACGCCTTTCGACGATATATTTATTCATATTTGAGTTTACATGATTTTTGTTTATGAGAGATCCTTTTGTTGGGTATTCCTTTGGTTTCAACAGGCGAATTTACATGTATGAAAACTTATATTTTTTTTTCATAAAACTGGTGTTTGGTGGATTTTCACGTGACCTTGGGTTTTAGAGCGTTACATATACTGTATGCGTGTTGGAACTGTATCTTATTTATTTATGAGAGATCCTTTGTTGGGTATTCCATTGGTTTCAACATGCGGATTTCATTGTATGAAAACTTATATTTTCATAAAACTGGTATTTGGTAGATTTTCACGTGACCCTAGATTTTGGGGTGTGACAACTTGGTATCAGAGGTCTGGGTTCGAATACCTAAGAGCCGTGGAAAGAGGGTGTGTTACCTTGTGAGGATGTGTGTGTGCTTAGTTGCCAGTGTTTGGAACATGAGCATGTTGATGTCGTGTATACGTGAGTATGGAGGTTGAACCTTAGGATTGATTAGTCTTACCTTCGGGCGTTTGGACTAACAAACTTGGGAGCTAAGTTAGAAACGCGTTTCATGGACATGATTTCTAACAGGGAATCTAAGTAGGTTATCTAAAGTGTCGCGTCATTCTTGTTGGTTCTCCACGATATCGATGTTGTGTCTACATGATCGTTGTGGCTATATGTTAGCATAATTATGTGGTATGTGGTAGAGATAACATGATAGATCGATCTTAGGTTGTCGTATTTCATGTTTTCTTTCTTTATAACCTGTACACCCATAGAGGCGACGAGACTATGGTTTGGGTCTTGGTTGTGTGATATAGTTGTTACCAGTTGCAGAGGTACGGTTATGGGTTGAGCGTTAATCGATTGGTACGTTGTGGAACTCATCAGTGAGTTGAATTCAGCAGTGTGAGGTTGGTCTCGGTTGGCAAATCGTTGATTGTTTGAGTAGAGTTTTGTTCAAGTATAGTCGAACTGTGGTTGATGGCTTTGACTTAGGTAGCTCACTTCTTTTGAGAGTAAGTTATCGAAAGTTGTAGATGTGTTATGGATAGCCTTGTGAGTATAGGCAATGGGGTGTTGGAAACCTTAGATATCAGTTGTTATGACGGGATCTGTGGAAAGTGATAATCCCTTTCGGGGTTTTGATGTACGTGGTTTCGGCCGTACGATGGATTAGGTACGTCGTGAGCCATGTTATGTCATGAGCCATGTACTTAGGATAGGGTATAGACGAGAGCATAGTGGATGGGAGCATGATAATCCTTAGCTGAGCGTATGTTGAGATAGCAGAACGTGAGTGGTTATGGGAATCTCCCTACTTATAGAAGGTCGATCGTAGTTAGAGTTATCTGATAACCTTGGATGTTGTATACCTTTTGAGGTTTGAAAAATGAGTTCCGAGTGAGTGAGCTCAAGGATATGGGAATGAGTATGAGTTGCAGTTATGCTGGGAAGAGCATGGGTTATGGTTGTATGGGGATGTGTAAGGGCTCCTGCGACGAGCATCGGTTCTGTGAGATTCCTACGGGAATAGTGGTCAGTGGTTTGGTCGATATCCTAGTGAGTAGGAGCTCGCGTTTGGGAACCGTGCTAGGTTCCTATGGTTGGCTTAGTACCGAGATGGCGTGTCCTGGGTATGATATGTTTGGAGGTTGTTTGTATTCCACCTTAGGTTCCGTGATGGGTATGTTATTTTCCCATGGGAACGAAGTGTGGAGTGATAAGGTTCAGCAGTGTACCGTGTGGTTTAGCTGGCCTGGGGTGATAGGTGAGAAATCGTAGGATACGATGCTTATGATCGTGTGTGTCTTGAGGGTAGAAGTGCGGAAGGTATCTGCATGGTTGTCGGGGTTATTAGTAACTCTAGATGAGAGGTCCTAGGATTGGGTTCCCTTTGTGTGACGCTGTGCCATGGGTAGTGGGCTCGAGGCGGTGATGTGATTGTGGTTTGCCTAGTAGGAGTTAGGTTGTGTAGCACAACCTTGTGAAGTGAGGTTTTGGGCGCAATGGGATGTGCTGTACCATGTATGCGGATGGATGGTGTCCACGCGTGTGAATGCTGATGGATGGATGGTGTCCATGGTGTCCACACGCGTGTGAATGGTGTCCAGAGAGAGCTGGGTGTAGCGGATGACCTGAGTCGTGTGATCGGAGTTGACAGCAGCTCTGTGACTGTAGCAGATGTGGCCTCGAGGTAGGACTTACAGAGTTCTTAGAGGCTAGTGTTGAGGAGTACTCCCAGTACGCTGAGGTTGGGTCATGGTTTCTTGTTGCCCCTTTTCTTTCCTTTGGATGGAAGGAGAGAGAGAGAGTTTTCTTGTAGATGATTGTCTGGTGTGAGTTGTTTTCATCTCGGGTGGAAAGAGATGCCAGGTTCTTGATTGGTTCAGGTTTTGGTTGTGTTATGAGATTGTGGAATCCCAGTAGATCTATACCTGTGTGTGACCCTTGGAGTTGTGACTCTGGGATTTGTATCGCCGTAATCGAGTGATTGTGGGTTTGATCCTTCATTGTTCCGACGTGAGGTGTGAGACGCTCTACATCCGACCGTCAGTGTGTGTGACTTGGGATTCAATTGCTCTCGCGGTTGGGGACCGTAAAGAATTGTATGACGGGGTTAGTATTATCCCGCGGTGGAAAACCATAAAGGAGTACGCATGAGTGTGATAAATATGATAGGTCGTGGTAATCTAGTCAGTATGGCTCGTTTTGTTTGATGGTTGATCCATCTGGATTGTGTTCCTTGTGTGGTCGAGTGAGTAGACTAGGAATGTGTGCGCTTATTCTTGTTGATAAGGGAGTTGGCATTGAAACGCAGAGGACTTTTGCAGTGATTAGTTGAGGATCGTTAACCATTGTGCACATATGGTTGTACTTTTAGCTCTTGGTAGAGCGGGAATTCTAACAGAATCGTGCGGCTATAGTATTCACTTAGAAGGTTTCTGGTGGACTTTGGTGGGTGTGAATTCATGTTCTGTTTGGGATTTTGAACTTTTCAGAGATCTTGGAGTTGAGGAGTGATCATTGGCTAAAGTAAGTGTTGTGTTTTGGCATAACCATTTGTTGGGATAATGATTCCGAGAGTATGGTACGGTATGAGTCAAGAAGGATTCGATGTTTGGGAAGCCTTTGTTGGTGTGGCCTGTTCGAACCGACGCGATTGTTTGGTTGGGAACGGAAGGGCCGTGATAAATTCTGGTGTGAGGAAAGTGTTAAGTGTAAGACGCTAGTCTGGGTTGGTTACTTAATGGATAAATCTTGGGTTTAATTATCTACTATTATGGACTCAGGGGATTGCTGTATGTGTTCTGCATTGGGTTTGCATTGTCAGATGACGATGACCTTATTCGATTTGAGGTGACCTTGTGGCTGTAAAATTGAATTGGTTTTTAGTTGTGTAGTACCTCGTCCAGGACAATGGAGTGCCACCTAGTGTTTCTCCTGAGTTAGAACAATAGTTCGTGATGGAAGATCGGATATAAGGAAAATGTTTGAAGGTTTGATGAGATCTGTTCTTTGGTATTCCAGGTAAGTTAAGTGAACTTCTCTCTGGAGTTGGGTATTGTGTTGGTGCTTGTAGATTGGTGCCATGACAGCTTCAGTAATGGAGTTGTTGGCATCTGTAGGGTGATGATGTGGTATCAAAGTCAGTGTAGCTTGTGCGCGGGGTGTGTGACAGTGATTCCATTGGGACTTGCCCGTGCATGCAGTTTGGGTGGGGGTCGCTTTTTCTTGTCGTGTTTACCTGGTGTGACGATAGGTTTGGGATTTTTGTTGTTCGGCTTCTCTGCTGTAATGCAGTATCGTTGGGTTTACATCAGAGGTTGTTGGTGGTTGCGGGAAAAATTTTGGTTTGAGTTTCAGTGTTAGATTTCGGAGGCAAAATTCCTTAAGGGGGGAGAGTTGTGAAACTCTGTACCATTTCATTTATATATATATATATGCATGTTCAGTGTTTTTGTACACGTTTTGGCATTTTCGCCTTAATATGCTTATGTGATGTCCCGTCCTCCGAACACGTCGAGACATGCATAAATATAGATAGGGAAATATTTTAACCATTCATTCATATTTATATATCATAAATATTACATCATTAAGAGTTATGAACTGTTCATAAGTACATAATGAATACAATTTCACTAGAAAATTTAACAAAATTATAATATGCCCGTGGAAATTGAACCAAAAAGAGCCAAAGGTAAAAACCCAATTCTTCAGCTATCATCATCGGGGTCCGCTGGCTCCTGCCACTCACTTTGTTTTTCAATTCTATCTTCTTCTTCGGGGGTGACTTTCTCAAGGAACTCGTCACACTCACCTGTGGCACGAATGCCATGAACCAAAGCCTAAAAGAAAATTACCTAAATTGTCTAACAAACTCACAATAAAATATCCTACAATACATATCGTATAATACCCAATACAATTTTAAGGCCAAATAAACAGACAACTTATCGTTTTCAACAAGACAAGGACATATAGAAACAGTGGTGCGAGTGCTTGATGCAGATGAATGCGATGCAGTTTCCCAACCCGATTATAAATCAACCAATTAAATTTCGAGTAACATCTTTACGTTCCCGTACGTTAAGCTCCCGTACACTAACGTTTTCGATCATGACGGCGTATAGTGGACGTTCGGCTCAAGACGTGGCACGGCTTAGGACGTATATAACCTAAAGTCAATCATATCCAACATGATAATCAAAATGGTACCATTATGTTCCCGTACATTAAGTTCACGTTAGTCAGCGTTCTCGATCACAGCGACGTATAACAGCTGTTCGGCTCAAGACGTGATATGACTCAGGACGTTCATGGCCCGAAGGTAAATCAAACTAACATAATAATTTGAATAGCACCATTACGTTCCCGTACGTTAGGTTCTAGTTCGCCAGCATTCCCGATCACTGCGGCATATAGCGACAGTTTGGCTCAAGATGTGATACGGCTCAGGACGTAACACGGCTCAGGACGCACATGGCCCAAAGTCTACATATCATTATAATAACCCGAATGGTACCACTACGTTCCCTATGTTAGGTTCCCGTTCATCAGCGTTTCTGATCACAGCAGCGTATAGCGGCTGCTCAGCTCAAGACATGATACGGCTCAGGACGTAACACGGCTCAAGACGTATATGGCCCATTGTTAACACCGCCATCAACAAGGACTCTCTAATCATGATATTATTCCAAACCCTCCACCCTTATTCTAAATCCTCTGGCCAATAATTTGCGCCCAAAACCCAACCCACTAGATGCCCAAAGTGTAATGCATTGATGCTTATGGTACAACAACTCGTATCTTGAAGTACAACTTAACAATAGTTTGGTATGAAACTAAACATGGCAAGACTTACAAACCAATATAGCATAAAGTACAAGTCTTTAAAGCAGAATGTACAACTCACTAAAGCATAAAATACAATCATGCGAAGCATAACCACATTTTAAGCGACATAGAATCGAACCCTTAGCATGAGTTTATTTCATCAAATGCATCATTTTCATGCACTAATTACTCACAATGTTCATATAAGATTCACACACTCAAGTCTCATAAGTAGCGCGCCATTCAAACACTGAGCTAATTTTATGTAAAAGTTTAATTCCTAGTTTTAAAGTTGCAATAGTGTTTCGAAGCACTTAGGCAATGATTTAATTTCTAAAATTTTAACACCAATTAGATAAAAATATATCCTACAACTTTCATGTTTATGACTAAGGTCAATTCCTAAGGTAAACAGGTCATTTATTTTCTTTTAATAAAAATCCTTCAGCACTTTACAGAGAAAATCCAAGAAATTAGGGCTATGTTAGACACGGTTTTAGGGAATCAATTCTAGGGATCTAGGTATGAATTTAGGTGACCTTTTAGTTTAATATGTCCCCTACAAGTTTCATGCTTTGATCTAGGGAAAGTTATTTGAAAAAATATTGAGAATTTGACCAATTTATAAAAAGGGTTCAGTCTGCCAAAAGGGGTCTGCAGAATGTTTTTTTAACAAAGAGTGCTCAAATCCTTTAGGGTATCATCCGAGGGTATTTTGATCTGATTTTTTCTCAGTAATTAGCTTAATATGTCAGATACAAAGTTCATGTTTACCACTTCTAGATTTAGCTTCTAAAAAGTTAGGTTTTAGGCCTCACAAAAATGTGTGACAAAGAGGTCTATCAGTCATTGAACCTCAATAGTGACTTTAGGAAGTATTTTGACTCATCAAATATTCATATTTTTGGCTCATTTTTGGTGGACAGAAGTATAAATGTGTCATCTACAACTTTTATGTTTTGATCGAAGCTCGGTTCTCAACTTAACTTAGGGTTTTTAGGTCTGTAAATCAGAGTAGTCAAGATCTAACACTTTTTGGTAAAAATGAGACATCTGGAGTTCTACTCAACGAAATCACTTCAAAACAATTTTGTATGAAAGATAACTCAGAAATATTAATCTGGACACAAAAATAACTTTAAGAACATGTTTCTACATTTAGTTATGATGATTTAAAGTTGGTGGCAGAAAGTGAGTAAGTCCTAAAAATCAAATTACTTAGGGTTTTGATTGCTTAGCTTATGTTGTGTACATTTTTGATATGTTTTCTTTGCATGCATGTTATAAACTCACATAAACCAAAAGTTCAGAACATTTTTAGGCCATAAAACTCAAAGATACACACATGCAAATACATACAAAGCTTACTCATACATAAACAGTACCTAAATCACTCATACGACGCCTTTTTTGACTCATTCTTTGTTTTATTTTGTTAGGGTTTGTTATAGAGATGGATTGATGGGTATCTTGGAGGAGAATATAAGAAGGTTTAAGGAAGTTGCTTACCTCTTTTGATGCCTAAAATATTGAAAAAGAATGGGTCTTAGCTTTGACGCTTTCTCCTTGATTCCTCCTAACTCCTTCCTCCTTGCTTCCTTCTTCACTCCTTCTCTCCTCACTTGAAGAACACTCAAAACTCTGAAATTTCTGGTCTCTCTCTCTCTCTAATGTGACCGAAGTATGTGGGAGGGGAGATAGGGTCCCTTTTATAAAAATTTATAAAGTGAACATAATTATGCTTGTGTAAGAAATTTTAAAATTTTCTTTATTAGGATTGGTTGCATGGGAGGTTATCTCTTCTTAAGGAGATTATGTAAGAGATATTTTCAGGTTGTGCAGATGGAAATTTGGCTGGGGCATGCTTGGGAGACTAAAAAGCTGATTTTGTATTTAATTAGGGTTTTAAATTGTATTTTAGTACAATTTTGTGAATATAAATGCATAAAATATTAATTTTATATCCCTAAACCTACTAAAATCTATTATATTAATATATTTATAATTAATTTAGTCAGTTCATGATTTATCATAATTTTGATAGCAATTAATTAAATAGGTATAGGCTTTTAAGCTAAATTAAGCTAGTTTAACTAGAATTGAATTTTTAACTTATTTATTGTGTAGAGACTTTAAAAAATTATTTGTTTGCTTTTGTTGACCTATATTATTATATTATTATGTATATTACTTGTATAAAAAATATTGAATCAAAATAATGCTTAATTTATACATCTTTTTCTCATTTTTGAGCTTAAAAAGGCAAAATATAGCTTTTTGGATACAATTTCTTAGGTGGCTGGCCATGAAAGGGCATTTTTGTCATGTTGTTATTATTTTGTATTTTATTAATTAATTATATATAAATATCTATTTTTGGGTGTCCATGTGTCAACTTTTGAATTTTTAAGACTTTTTGCTGTACTAGGGATAAAATGGTCATTTTACTTTAATTATGAAAAATTTTGATTTTAATTTAATATTTTATGTTGCTTACTTAATTTAAGTTGTTCCGAGACTTTTCTAAGTGTTAGGGCTTTGCCTCTGAGTATTTGGTCTCTTTTAGGGTTTTCGGGTCAAATTTAGGATTTATGGGTTAATTAGGTTTTTCTTGTTCATGCAGCGACCTAGGTTTTCATTATCTATCCGTCGTTAATACTAGGGTTTGAGCCGGGTTATTACAATCTAGGTGGTTACTACTAGAGTCTAGACCGGGGTGTTACAATCTACCCCCCTTAAATAAATTTCATCCTCGAAAGTTCGTCTTGCACTTCATCTTGTGAATGGTTTGGGATGATTTACTAGCATCATTTCTCTTCGATCTTAGGCCCTTGTTTATTTGAGTCATTCTTTATTGAGGGTATGGACAGGGTCGGGCTCATACGCTTAGTACCTTGAGTAATGGTTGCTTTGTCATGATAGATCATTAAGGCAACTGCTACAACTACTTTCAAATGTAACGTTGCGTACCTATGTCATGGAGTTGTTGACTAGCGACGTGTTAGCCTAAAGCCTTATTCTACAAGCATCCACTTTCTTGTGATGAAAGAACTAGTCTAAACTACATATATCCTCGAGTTGCGATTACGAGCGTACCTCTTATCGTCATTAACTTACGGTTGGTTCCATTGCTGTGGTTGATTTTCCCAGTTCCCCTATCCTAGCTGCGGACATTGAGACTTTTTGTGCCTAGGCTGACCGCATTCATTGCAGAGCCTTACCTTCGTAGGTTGACCTTTTGCTTGCCTTAGTCTGACGGCCAAGTGGTCCAGCTTGTTGGGAACAATTTCCCTATTGTTTCTTAGTGGTCCTTCTTGACCAGTACTCTCCTTTTTCTGACTCCAATTCCTTTTAGAATTGGCTAAGTCTGTTTCCTCCAATAGGGCTTCTTGTACTACTTGAGTGTAAGTTGAAAGCTGTAAGCAGATGACTCTAGTTCGGATAGAGGGTTCTAGGCCCCACTCGATCTTTCGTGCCCTTAATTCTTTGTCAGGTATGATGGTCGCGGCGAATAGGCTCAACTCTTCAAAGCGATTGACATACTGGTCTACTAACATAGATCCTTGTTTTAGCTAAAGAAATTCCCTGACTTGTCCCTGTCGGAAGGGAGCTGGAAAGTACTTTTCCAAAAATAATTCTTTAAACTGACTCCAAGTCAGAGCTGCCACATCTTGGGTGTTGTCTATCATAGACCACAAGTAGTCAGCTTCTCCTTCCAGTAGGTGCGCTGCTAAAGCTACTCGATCAGCATCGGTCTGCATTCCCATGGAGTTAAATAATTTCTTGACAGCACTCAGCAATTCTTCAGTTACTCTCGGTTCAGCACCTCCCTTGAATGTAGGGGTTCGTTGTTTTCTGAGCTCTGATAAGAACCGCGCCCTATCTCGGATGTGAGGACGGTTAATGCTGGTGGCAAGCTCATGCAAGACCTGGGCTAACCCTAGCGCTCCTTCGTGTTCATTCGATTTCTTGGGTGTAACCTTCCCTATTATGTCGATTCCCCAAACTAAGAATGGATAGGGTGCGGTCATGTTATAAAGCTGAGACGGTGGTACTTGCATGAGGTTCGCATGGATCTGGCATTTTTGGCACCTCCGGGCAAACTGGTGGCAGTCTGTTTCCATAGTCATCTAGAAATATCCTCGGCGCAGAAGCTTCTTAGCCAACATCATCCCGCTAATGTGAGGTCCGCAAACTCCTCTATGAATTTCCCTTATCACCTCGGGTCCCTCTTTTGTGTCGTCACAAAGCTTATTGACTCCCAAGTATCCTCTTTTGTATAGTTTTTGTCCGTAATTGACAAACTGTGCGGTGAGTCTTCTAATAACTCTTTGGTCCTTTTTACTATTAAAGGCAAAACTGTCAAGATCTTTATTTTTACAAATAATTATCTGAGAAAAAATTAGCTGGACGAGCGAACGCAAAAACGGGCTCCATATAAGACTTTTGATGACGAACGATCAAAATAAAGCCCTTGCAACTGAAGTTAATTTAGAAGAATACCTTTTTACCGGTCGAATCTTCAACTACGATTTGAATCCAAGTTGAGTCTCCTGTTAGATCTTCTACTGTATTCCCTTATGGGATTCCCGGATATAGTGTGGGCTATAATCCTCCAAAAACTCGTACCGACAGAACTAGGATAGCTTTAGTCTTAGAAGACAAGTTATAAAATTGGTTTAGCCTACCGACATATTTATAGGGTTATAGCAGGAACGTGGAGAGTAATTATAAGTAAGATTTTCAGTGGAACACAGACACGTATCAGCGGTTTCTGCAATTAAGAAAATCTCATAGCAGTATCTATAATTATGAAAAAATCAGAAGCAGTTTCTGTAATTTTCATAAAACACTGAATTATAGTTCACACCACAAAAAAACTATAATTGTACTCTGACCCATAATCTCAAGACCATATAGCATTGAGCTCCTGTTATTAAATACTTACCATTTCTCCCCACATTAAGATTTTTGATACCCGCCAATTAAATTTAATTACTGATAATTTAATTTAATTGGCATATTAATATTTCTTAAACCCTGTCGTTTAACCCATTTAACTGCCAGATTATCAAATTCACCTGTAGAGTTTTGCCCAGTTAAAACATATAAGCTTCCTTAAGGGAGAATCGTCAATTCCAATCTTTCGGGACTTGAATTCCATCAATAGTTAATATTTTTTATATAAATAATATCACTATCCAACTCACTAGGAATATAGACCGATATAAAATTGCACCCTCTAATGAATCAAAATAATAAATATTAAATATATGCAAATTAATAATTATTTCAAGAATAAGAGAATAAATAATAGTTGTAATAACATTGGGCTGTAAATTAATTTATATAGTCAGTATAAAATTAATTACTCCAAATGTCCCGTTCAGTACACACAAACTGTACTAGCATAGAGAATCGAAGCAATAGACGACGCTATTATCTGTTCTCCGTAATCAAGACAGGCCTACTAAAACTTTGTGCTACAGTCGTACCAATTGATGTTCATTTCTATCTAAATTGTGAACATAAAACTTATATTCTGTAAGAACCATAAATATGATCATATGTGTGCAAGCCGTACTCTACACACCAGATTAAATACTATACAGAATATCAAACATCTATGCATAACATTAAAAAAATAATACACATATATTACTCATAAAAATTCTCATAAAATAAAAAATTAATTTTATTAAAAAATAAAATTAAATACTAAAAATATGATTTTTTGTATACCAACCTTAACTATCTCTCACTTATACTCAAAACTATGCTGCCAGACATCTAACTCCCATGTCCTCTACATGACTATCAAAAGTCTTAGCTGGTAAGTTCTTTGTAAAAAGATCTGCAATGTTGTCTCCTGATGCAATTTTGGTCACAGCAACATCACCTCTCTGTACAATTTTTTGTATCAGGTGATACTTACACTTAATGTGCTTGCATTTCTTATAGACCCTTGGCTCCTTTGAATTTGCAACTGCTCCGCTATTATCACAGTAAAGTGTAATAGCTGACTGAATTAAAAGTACCACCTCTAGATCCAACAGGAAGTTCCTAAACCAAACGGCCTCCTTAGCTGCTTTAGAAGCTACCACATACTCGGCCTCCATGGTGGAATTAGCAATGTAGGACTGCTTGATACTCTTCTAACTTATAACTCCACCTCCTAAGGTAAACATATATCTTGAGGTAAACTTACGAGAATCCTTGTCAGATTAGAAATCTGAGTCTGTGTACCCTAAAGGTACTAGAATGTTTGCCTGATAAACCAATATATAATCCTTAGTACTTTTTAGGTACTTGATTATATTTTTTACCGTAATCTAATGCTCCTGTCCTGGGTTAGACTGATATCTGCTAACCATGGAAATGGAAAAGTAGATGTCGGGTTTAGTGCAAAGCATAGCATACATGATGCTTTCTACTACCTAAGCATAAAGAACAGCATTCATCTTCTCTATCTCTATAGGTATCTTAGGACACTAATCCTTGGATAGAGTGATTACATGCTTGAAAGGGAGAAACTTTTTCTTAGAATCGTACATGCTAAAACGAGCAATATGATATCATCGATATATTTTACTTGTGATTCGCCCAACAACCTTTGATTTCGATCTCGCACAAGCTTGATCCTAAGGATGCGACTATCTTCTCTCAAATGCTTCATATCGAACTGCCTAGATAACCATACTTTAACTACAGATAATGCCCCCAATTCGTTTTCGATGAGCAAGATATCGTCTATATAATGTACTAGGAAGATCACCAAGTTTTCGTAATGCTTCTTGTACACACAAGACTCATTTGGATTTTGATTAAAATTATAAGACTTAATGGCTTGATCAAACTGAGTGTTCTAAGACCTCGATGTCTGCTTAAGTCCATAAATGAATCTTTTAAACTTACACAACATGTGTTCATGGCCTTTTGTAATGAATTCGTCTGGTTGTATCATATAGATACACTCATCAAAACTTCTATTAAGAAGCTATCTTGACGTTCATTTCCTAAATTTCATAATCGAAATGAGCGGCAATGGATAAGAGAATTCAGATAGACTTAAGCATGGCTACCGGCGAAAAGATTTTCTCATAATCGATCCCTTCCTTTTGAGTGAACCTTTAGCAACAAGCTTAGCTTTGAAGGTTTCAACATTTCAGTCTGCTCATCTCTTTCTCTTGTAGATCCACTTGCATCCAACGAGTTTTATCTCTTCGGGTGGTTCTATAAGTTTTCAGACCTAATTGGAATACATAGATTCCATCTCTAAAATCATAGCTCTTTGCCAAAGATCTACATCTTTGTCTTAAAGTGCTTCATTATAGTTATAAGGCTCGGTATCTAATTCTTCTGGGATCCTGTCAAAAGACTCTCCTAAGAATATACCGACCAGATTGATGAATAATTCTCCCCCTACAACGAGGTACTACCTGTGTCTGTGTACTAGCAGCAACACGTTGTGTAGAATCAAAACCCTGTGCATCAGCACCTTGTTCTTGATTTGCACCTATCCTAATAATCCCCCCACTATGAGAAGGTAATGGGATATTAGTGACTTGTTCTTCTGTTCTACTGGTATTTCTTCTCAGTTCTTCCAGAGTAATATTACTTTTGGGTCTGTGATCCATAATATAATCATCTTCTAAGAATTGGGTATTGGTGCTAACAATGACCTTATGATCCTTAGGATTATAAAATAGACCACCATTCGTTCCCTTCGGATATCCTACAAAAAAATAGATTTCTGTCCTCGGTTCCAACTTACCCGCATTTTCTTTCAGCACATGTACTAGACACTCTCAAATTCGAATGTGTTTCAGACTAGGCTTACGCTCGGTCCACCATTCTGTGGGAGTAGAAGGTACTGACTTAGAAGGTACCAAATTCAGAATGTAAGTCGTTGTCTCTAAAGTGAGTCCCCAAAACGAATCAGGTAAACCTGAATAACTCATCATGGATCTTACCATTTCTAGAAGAGTCATATTCTTTCTTTCTGCTACACCATTCTGCTACGGAGTGCTAGGTGCAATCAACTAAGTTGTAATCTCCTCTGATGATAAGTAGTCCTTAAACTCTCCAAAGATGTATTCTCCACCATGGTCGAATTGCAGTGATTTGATAATTTTACCCAAACGCTTCTCCACCTCCGCCTTGAATTTTTAAATTTCTCAAAACATTCAGACTTACGGTGCATTAGGTAAATATATCCATATCTTGAGTAGTCATCAATAAAACTAATGAAGTACTCAAAATCACCTCCATCCTGGATTGTCATAGGACCACACACATCAGAATGAACCACCTTCAACGATTCTTTAGCTCTATAGCCTTTGGTCGAAAATGGCCTCTTGGTCATTTTACCTTCTAAGCAAATTTCACAGACTAGAAGTGCATCCACTTTCAATGAACTCAAAAGTTCATCTGCTATGAGTCTGTGTATCTTTTTTAGATTAGTATGACCCATGCGTAAGTGCCAAAAAAACGTTTGGTTCATTAAAGAAGGAAACTTTCTCTTATATAATAAATTAGATGTGTTGTTCATTTCAGTCAATTGCAACATAGGAGAGAATGGAGTAATAATATAAAAATCATCCACCAATGTACCGGAACAGATAACCCATTTATTATTATTAATAACCACATAGTTATTAAAATAAATCAAATATCCATCTTTAGCCAATCTAAAAATAGAAACTAAGTTCCTTCTAATGGTAGATACATAAAGACAATCTCTCAATAATAAAATCTAATCTCTACCAAAACTGAGAGTGACATTTTCTACTACAACTGCTATTACCTTTGTATTATTACCGATATACAGGTAAATCTCCCAATTACTAAGTTGTCGAGATTCTTGGAACCCCTATAATGAATTACAGACATGATTAGTGGCTCTCGTGTCTACACACCAGGAACTGGTAGATAACACCGTTAAATATGTTTTCACAACAAGTGAATAGAAATTATCCTGTTTGTTCTGTGTTTTGAGAAATACTAGACATAACTTTTTCTGGTGCCAGGTCTGGTTGTAGTGAAAACATTACCGTTTGGCTTTTTCACACCAGTCTGTGGCCCACTAACTATCCTAAAAATCGTGTCTTCCTATTTATGAACCTTTTTTTATTACGCTCTAAACTCCAGGTCACGTGAAACACCCACAAACAACCAACTTGACAACACATTCTCAATATAAAACATACATGTATTATATATAATCACCAAATGGCATACATTACACGGTTCCAACACCAAAAAAATATGTTACAACATTTATGTAACAGATAGAACGAAAAGGAAGACTACAGCTCTTTCACCTCTTCAACACCTCTAGATCAACCTGCGTGACTAGTACCTAAAGAAAATCAAATCCCACACCGTGAGCCAAAGCTCAGCAAAAACTAGACAGACATGCAGTATAAGCTAAACAGGCTAGGAAAATGAGGTGCAGTTTTATACTCTCTTTGAAGCCTTTAAAACAATTTTCACATGCAAATGGAAAAGCGAGGATACAAACCATCTTTTGACTCACTCACAGGAGCCTTGAAAAATAGTTAAAAAAAGTTTTTAGGTCGCGATTCACATGACTCTTAAAATAGTTTAAAAACTGGTCTATCCATCCCACAATGTAGTTCATGCAATCCATGTAACTTCTTGAACTTCCACCGAATGACCACAACCCTCGTCTATACAACGCACATAACCCGTGCAACACACACAACGCACACAACCCATGTAACACAAACAACGCACGCTACCCGTGCAACACACATCTTCACGAACTTTCACCATAAGACCATCATCCATCCTCATATGCATATCTTTACGGACTTTCACCGAGGGACCAAAATCTGCACCACATATGCAATATAGATACAAATCTACGTATTAACAGGTATCTCTACACATACCTAAACCATGGGATAAAACTGTATACTATGGGGTAAAACCATAGACCAAATCACGGGGTAAAATCACATACTTTACCGTAAGCCACGGGGTGAAATAGCCAACCACGGATTATACCACGGGATAAAACCGCATAACACGGGATAAGACCGCATAGTACAGGATAAAATTGAACATTACGAGATAACACTAAAAACTATGGGATAATACCGAATCACCACATGCATACTAAACCAGGGTTTAAATGTATAAAGCCATGTACTATCATTACGTTACACAAACCATGTCACATGCTACGCACGCAACTCACACCGCACTAGCAACTCGTGCTACATGCATCACATGCATCCGTTCCTCATATTCCACATAACCACGCCTACAAAACTTCTGAGTTTCTAAGCATGCAACATGGTACACGTAACGATACCAAAATCATGTAATCCACTTACATAATTCATGCATAATAAACCACAATTATAAATGCATAAAGCCAGCTATAAGCGCACATAGCCATATAATCTCAAACCATGACATCACCTGCCACAAAACCCGGCATCCACTCACAGGGATGACCGACAACCCACACAACCAAGCCTAACTAGGAGGCTACACCAAAGCCCTCAAACCATGAGGTCATCAACACCAACTTTTCTCCAAAGGTGCCACGGGCCCTAACACGCCCCACAACCTACGATGCGCAAGCACCACGCACATAACTGTGCCCCAACAACTCGCGTCTAACCATGCATGCCACCCCCAAGGACGAAACCTATAAACACCCGGGATCACAACACGATACCCGAACCCACCGTACAACCAATCGAGTACTCCAAAAAGAAACCAATAGTGTTTCGGTGACTAATCCCATATATTAATCATTCGAGGACCATTAGAACCCCCTTAGAAAACAAAACCCAACCACAAAACCACCAACACACAGCCCAGAACTTCAGTCAACTGGACCCAACCCCCCGTCGACTGAAAAACACACTGAAAAAGCCCAGAACGCTCCAAACACACGGTTAGTTGACTGACCCTCAAGGTCCAGTCGATTGAACCCCAAGAATTATGATCCACTCGACTGAACCTGTGAGTCCAGTAGACTAACCAAGCCCAGAAATAGTTTTTAACCTACGGTTTCAATCTCCAAACCTCGAATCGAAGCCTTCAAACCTTCATCCAAAACCCTCGGACATACACACTCTCAGGCCTAACACTAAGACCTCAAAAGAAACACCCAACACCCGATTTCATCCACCAAAATCATCAAAAAAATGGTTTTTAAACCCAAAAATTCAACTTGAAACAAACTCAGATCTACAGCAATCTAACCGTTAAAAACACACATGATTACACGTAGCACCCTTATACAGCAGTAGGGTCTAGAATCCTACCTTGGTGAGTTAAAAATTGATGCCTCGAACCACATGCAAAACTAAGCCTCACCGGAATAAAATTTCATCCGGATAACGCGTAGCCCACCATGCCAATAACAAGGATCAGCAGTCTAATCGTCGAAAACTGAGCTCCGGGCCCCTGAGAACTTAGAAAGAAGAAAAAGAGAAAAAGAAAGAAACTTACTGGAGAAGTTTTAAAAATATCTTTTGAAAATATCTAACTCCAGATATTTATAAGCCTCTAAAATATCTTTTTTTAAATTTTTTGAAATTCGCACCGTAACATCCCACGGCCCCAAGAACCTGCCTCGCATGCATATCTAATCTCGATCATGCATCAAAAGCATTTAAACATGCAAAATCGAAAATAGAAAACACGCGTCGAAAAATTCCAAAAAAGAAAGCGGGTCAGTGTCTTACATTTTACTTCTTTATGCCTTTCGGTCCAAAGGAAAACCTTTTTCGTAAACAAACACATTTTCTGGTATTGAAAGAATACCATTTGCAGTTAAAGTTATATTCAAATTACATTTTCAGTCAACAAGATTCAGTTCCGTAAGTTTGTTTTCTTTGAGTATATAGAAGTAAGTGGGTTAAAATTTATTTTAATTCTGAGAATTACATAATTAAAAAATACCGTTAATTATAATGAGCAAAAATTAATATTTATTTTAATTTGATTTTCTCTACCATTTTAAAATTATTTCGCCAGCA
This sequence comes from Heliamphora exappendiculata, assembly GCA_034768845.1. Classification (NCBI taxonomy): domain Eukaryota; kingdom Viridiplantae; phylum Streptophyta; class Magnoliopsida; order Ericales; family Sarraceniaceae; genus Heliamphora; species Heliamphora exappendiculata. The sequence goes on from JAOTRH010008079.1 coordinate 23,005, forward strand.
GTCTGGTAACCTGAGAATAGTATGTCACGATAGGAAAACGTCTACTATCCATCATAAGACCAGACATGCCAGTTCTTTTTAATTTTACTCTCTAAACAACTGACCATGCTAAGTAAAATTAAATATCGAACATAGTTTCGGTCCAGTATATAATAGCAGTAACTTAGATAGATAGGATACTATTATATACAGCTAAGTGTTAACTATCACTTTGTGATGTCTCAAAAAAAATATATCTAATTAATTAAATTAAATTAATAATTATTATTATAGTAATAATAACATTAATGAGTTTTCGATTACGACCGTTACAAATTAAATATGATAATTATGATACTTCATTATACTCATTTAATAAAATAATTTAGTACGAAAATAATTATAGTCATTAGTAGTATTTTCACGTGTAACCGGTGCTTTCAATTCATAGGGTTATATAAATATAGGTATATTAGATATTAGATGAGTTAACCGTGGCTTCTCCAAATAAGT
>JAOTRH010008090.1:0-23496 GCA_034768845.1 Heliamphora exappendiculata
CATGCTTCATACTCAGCCTGATTGTTGGTGACTTCAAAATTGAGTTTCAATGATAAGGGGACATGCGATTCGTCGGGCGTGACAAGGAGGACTCCTATTCCGTAGCCATATTAATTGGATGCGCCATCAAAATATAGAGTCTATTTGTCATCCCCAACTTTCATTAGCTGTTCGCTAGGAAACTGGAATTCTGTGTCTTTGCCTCCTTTAACTGGTTGGTCGGCCAGAAATTCTGCCACTGCTCTGCCCTTGACTGACTTTCGGATGACATATTTAAGATCAAATTCTGATAACAACAGCAACCATCGTGGATTGGCTGAGAAAATCAATCGAATGGAGAAGGTCCTTAGAAAGGCCAAGGGAGTCGAGGAATATATGCTCGATGTAGGGGGACTCTGCCTGTTTCTAGACGCCAAGCTACCAAATAAGTTTAAAATGCCCGACATGGAAAAATTCGACGGAACCAGAGATTTTAAAATTCATCTCCGAATGTATGTTGGTATCCTATCGCCAATGGAAATTGATGACCAGCTGAAGGCCCAGCTCTTTCACTGATAGCCTAGAAATGGTTCCTCTCCCTCGATGTAGCAAAGACCAAAACCTGAGAGGACATAGCTACAACATTCGTTAGTCAGTATAGCTATAATGTCCAGCTAGATGTAACCACTCAGGAGCTAGAAACCCCTTGTCGAGAAAGCAGAGAGTCGTTTGTGAACTTTTTGACCAGGAGGAGAGCAAAGGCAGCTAAAATGACAAACCGACCAACATAAAAGGAATATGTGAGAATTTTAGTCAAGAATCTGTAATCCCCCCTGAAACGTTATTTGATCACACAGCCGCTCTCCACATTTGAGCAGTTGTTTGATGCTGGGGTTCAGATAGAAGATACAATCTAGTCTGGTGATATCGAGAAAGTCGAGCCGAATCAAAAGCCAAGAAGACCTTACCCATCCACTAACCCTACATCTCGCTCTAATGAGGTGGATTTACTAAACCCCCAATCAGATCGATCGAATTCTTCACCTTCATTACCTCCTTCCAGAAATAACCAACCGTCGCAGCTGAAAAAGCCAAGGAGAGTTTTCACTCCCCTTAATATTTCTCTGACCACGGCCATGAATCGACTTGTCGAGAAAAGGCTGATAAAGCTTCTTGATCCAATGTCGCCTCCTAACCCTTTACCGCTACGCTACGATCCCACCTAATATTGCTCATACCATCAGAGCCACGGTCACCCAACCGAAAACTGTCTGAAACTCTGCCCTGACATTCAGGATCTCATTGACAATAAGGTCATTCTAGCTCCATCTGCACCGAATGTCATAGCTGATTTTTAAAATCTTGCAATTTGTATGATTCAAGTCTTGAGTCAAGTCGGAGTCTTGTAAGTTTTTTATTTTTAAATTCTTGCAATTTGCATTGACAATCGTGGTCTTTGCCTTGAAGGCATGGCGACATTATCTTTATGGTGAGCATTTTGAGATTTTCTCCAATCACAAGAGTTTGAAATACTTATTTTCACAAAAAGACCTGAATCTACGCCAGCGACGGTGGATGGAGTTTATGGAAGATTATGACTTTGAATTGCAGTACCATCTGGGGAAGGCTAACATTGTGGCCAATGCACTTAGCAGGAGATCTCATGGTTCATTAGCTTCCATTGCCTTATGAGAGTGGGACATGTTTAAATGAGGTTGGTGAATTTGATCTATGTCTCGGGAAAATAGAGACGGGTGCGACCTTATTTTTTGTGGATTCATGACCTATGTTGGCTGCTCATATGCTGGAGGCCCAGTAGATAGATCAAGAGGCTTAGATGTTACGGGATTGTATTGCTAGTAGGAAGGACACCACAGGATGGGTTGTGAGTTCAGATCAAACTTTAAGATTGGCAAGGAGACTGTTGGTACCAAAGTCGTGCCGTGCTGATGTACTACGCGATTTTCATCATTCTGGTCTTACAGTGCACCCAGGAGCCACCAAGATGTATCATGATTTGCGCCGTCAATTTTGATGAAGGGAATGAAGAGAGATGTGGTTCAGTTTGTTTCTCGGTGCCTTACTTGTCACCAACTAAAGGCAAAACATTAGAGACCAACAAGGTTGTTACAGCCGTTGCCAGTGTCAGAATCAAAATGGGAGAACATCACGATCGACTTTGTATAGGGACTTCCTAGATCGTTGAAGGGTCATGACGCCAACTAGATTGTGGTCAGTAGACTAATGAAGTCTGCATACTTTCTTTCTATTCGCGTGAAGGATTCGGCGGATAAATTGAGTAGATTGTATGTCAGTGAGATCGTTCGGTTACATAGAGTACCTATATCTATTGTTTCCGATCGAGACCTGCTCTTTACATCGCGCTTTTGGTAAAGTCTTCAAATGGCTTTGGGGACGAGCTTGACGTTCAGTACTGCATTTCATCTACAGACAGATGGTCAGTTCGAGCGAACTATACAGATCTTGTAGGATATGTTGAGAGCCTTTGTGGTTGATTTTTGAGGTTCTTGGGAAAATCACCTACCATTGGCAGAGTTTGTGTGTAATAACAGTTATCAGTCCAGTATTGGGATGGCATCTTTTGAGGCTTTGTAGGCAGACCGTGTAGTTCGTCGGTATATTGGATAGATGTGGGAGAGACTACAATTTTGGGACCCAACTTGGTGCGGGAGACGACGGAGAAGATCGCTGTGATTCGTTAACGTTTAGTGGTGGCTCAGAGTTATCAGAAGAACTATGCTGATCGGAGAAGAAGGCCTTTGGAGTTTAGGGTGGGGGACCACGTGTTTCTGAAAGTCTTAACACACAGAGGTTTATTGAAGTTTGGCCGTAGTGAGAAGCTAGCACCACGTTTTATTGGGCCGTTCGAGATCCTTGAAAAGACCGAGGAGGTGGCAAACCATCTGGCTTTACAGCCTCAGTTGGCATCTGTGCATAACATGTTTCATGTTTTTATGCTTCGAAAGTATGAGCCCGATCCGTCACATGTGTTGGATTAAATTGAGTTACAAGTGGATGAAGATGTTACTTATGAGGAACGACCTATGAAGATTGTGGACACGAATGAGTAAGTGTTAAGAGGGAGAACCATTGCTTATGTCAAGGTTCTATGGCTTTATCACGGAGTTGAGGAAGCAACGTAGGAGCTTAAGTCTGGAGTTCGTGCTAGATATCCAGAGTTGTTTGCTTCATGACCTTGTAGTGAATTTCGGGGGTTAAATTCCATAAGGGGGGAGAGTTGTGAGGCTCGGTTCCTTTTTATTTTCACATGTATATTTGACGTGTTGGTCATCGCTTTAATCATTGTATAGAACAACATGTTCATATATTTGTGTTATGCATGTGGGGGTTTAGTTTCGTTTCTTTGTTCAATTGTTCATCTAGCGATGGCCACTTGAGCGGTGGTCTGTTCGCTCGAGCGGACTTGTGGCAGAGAGCTACGTCGGTAGGGACCGCTCGAGCGGTGATAGCCTGGCACAAAAATCTATAAAGATAGTTCATGTCTTGATTTTTAGATCGAAGCTTGTTCTTGTTCTACAAGCTTCTTCTCTCTCTCTCTCTCTCTACACAAACCTCCATCTTCTCTCTAGCTTTTTGGTGGGCCCGGGCTTAGTATTTGGAGATCGGATAGTAGATTCTTGTTATTCTTGCCGAAGGCTTCGCATCCATTCATACAAAATCTCATTTCGACGACGTTCGTTTTTCAACGGGGTTCAGAGCTTCGTGTTTTTAACTCGCCGAGGTAGGATCCTAGACTATCTTATGGTTAAAGAGTGCTACATGCGATTATATACTTTTTTATCGTTTAAAAATGCTATAAATGATAGCTTTTTTTGTATAAACCATGTTTGTTTGAGTAAAAGCATGTTTGGCATTTTCTTATGGTTTATTCCATGTTGGTGAACGTGTGGATATCCGTATTTTTGAAAAAGGCAGTTTTAAGAATGGAGGAATTTATATAAAGTTATGAAAATCTAACCTTTGGAGGTTTGAGGCTAACCCTCGAAGTTGAGTCGTGATTTTAAAATGTTTTCGTAGAAACAGTGGAAACATTTTGAAAATGTTGGCTAGTCTCCATGGTGTGGATGACTTGGCGGATGGCCGTTGGATGTTTTGTACATGATTAATGTATGGTTTTTAATGTTTTCGTAGTCGAACTACGTGTTTATTTTTAATGATTCGATAGATGTGCTATGACAGTGCGTGTGTATTTGGGCCGCCATTGCTCCATGGTGAAACTTTAAAAATTTTGCAGAAGTAGGTGCTTCGCTCATTTGGGTTAATTCTCGTAAATGAAGTGGTTGCCCTAGTGGGATGCATGCGTTGTTATAACTTCGTATAGAATTTGTCATTACATAGTGGGTCTTTGTATGACTTGGGCCTAGGATAATAGGAAAGAGTTTATAATTGTTACCTTTATCCCGGGTGTGACATAGTCGGTACATAGGGATCTTTGTCAGTTGTGTGAACTGAGCAGAAAATAATGTTTTGTTACTATTTTTCTTGAACTATTGGACGTTATTTGCATCGTATGAAAATGCGTGATTTTGAGGATGAAAAATCGTTTTGAGGCTTGTGAAGTTGAGTCAATTTTATACTATGTGATTGCATATCCTGCTTTACTACATTATAATCTATTTCTATTTGGTTTCGGCTCACGTTGTGAGATTTGTGAAAATCTTTTTCAGGTGACTGTGATCATGAGTGTTGATCTAGTAGAGCCCCAGAGGCAAAAGACTTTTATTTAAGTTTTCTATTTTTGCTATGGGAATCATGTACTGTTACATATATTGCTTGTTCCTGGATGCATGTTTTGTAGGACTTGAGGCGATTACATTATGCATATATAAAGTGTTTGTTTTGAGCGCGAACCCTTGGGTTAACGGTAGTCGTTGTTCTGGTTGGGGTTTATCCTTCAAAGCTTCATTTTCAAAGTTGAAAAGTTGTTTCTTTATCAAATGACGGTTTTATTTTTCTCAAATTTGTTTATTTAAAACCTTGGTCAGAGACCATGTTTTTAGATGTGTTTTTGAGACTTGAGAAGATTTTTTGGTTTCTGGCTGAAAAAACTCTCGGGCGTCTCACTGCTCGAGGGGGTCTCTGAGCGCTCTAACAGACAACCGCTGTGACCAAAAGTTGATTTCTGTTTCAAAAGGAGATTTTAGAGGGAAAATCTTGGGTTTATACCTTTTGATACAAAATGGCATATTCTTCTAATTGTTATATAAATAAAATCTCGTTTTTGTTTCGATCTTTCACCCATTTATGTTTGGATGATTTTGGTGGATCGTGGTATCCCAAAAATAATAGTTCGATAGGTTTTTTACGTGATCCTAGGTTTTGGGGTGTGATAGTATGTGTTCACATTGTTTTCAAAAAGAGCAATTTTGAAAATCGAAAGCATTTATGTAAATGTTTGCGAAAATCTAATCTTTGAGGTTTGGAGCTAACCCTTAGGGTTGAGCCTTATTTTAACGTTGGTTGGTCTCCATGGTTAGATGGATGATGTTGAAATATGTTTTTGATGTTTGTACATGGTCATGTGCATGCAAACTCGATCGACTCATGCTTAATGAGGGGTGAATATTCGTTCTGCGATAAAAGCTCGTGAAGATTTGCATAATGAGGGATGATTATTCGTCCTGCGGTGAAAGCCCGTGAAAATTTGCATAATGAGGGGCAGAACTTGGTCCTACGGTGAGAGCCCGCAAAGATGCATGTGTTGCATGTGAATTATTATGGTTGGCACAAAACTGTATTTGAGGCTCGTGCGAGTTGGAATATTATTATTTCATTTGTGATAGCATGTTCTGCTTTTAATTCATGCTATTCTGTTTCCTATTGAGTCTCAGGTCACGGCATTGGATTTGAAACCCTTTTTCAGGTACACATGATCATGCGAGATGACCTAGAGAAGCCGGGGGTGGCGGAAGACATTTTATAGTATTTTTTTTGCTTGGATCAGGTTTGGGATGTAAAACGTTTGAGAACAAAAAACCTATACTGTATATCTTAGGGCATTTATTTTTATGCATGCATCTTGTATGATCCATGAGAGGAATCTTGGGTTCATTGTTGATTTTCGTTTTCATATGCTTAAATGTTTGCCTATGGGTTTCGATGCTTTATTAGGTTCTTTTTGAGTCAATAAAGTGATTTCTTTATCACAAAAACATTTTTATCCCTAATATATAGTTTGTTCGAACCCAAGTTCACAAATGAGATTTTTAGGTGTATTTTTTAGACTTGCGAAGATGTTTTGATTTTTGGCTTGAAAATCTCTCAGGTATCTCACCACTTAAGTGTTGGAGAGTCTGCCCAAGTGGATAGCTGCTGTGTGGAAAAGTTAGATTTTGTTTCAAAATGAGATTTTTGGTTGGAGAAGCTTGAGGTTACCCTTTTTGGTTTAAAATGGCATTTTTTGTTAATTATTTTACAAATAAAATCCTATTTTCGTTTTGATTTTTGGGGAGTTTTATCATTAGACATCAGGAGGTTAGAACTTGGTATCAGCACTTTAGGTTTGAATACCTAAGAGCCATGGAAAAAGGTTGCATCACCCCATGAGGATGGTTGCATGGTCCTAAATGCACGTGTTTAGATGTTTTGATAATATGAGTATGTGTGAATGTCGTGTATACGTGAGCATAGTGGATGGACCTTAGGACTGATTGGTCTTGCCTCCAGGCATTTAGATTAACAAACTTGGAAGCCAAGTTAGAAATGCGTTTGGCCAACGTGTTTTTTGGCAAGCGATCTAAGTAGGTTACCCAAATTAGCGCATCACTCTTGTTGGTTCTCCTTGGTATGCAAGATGTGTTTACATGACCATTTATGGCTAAGTGTTAGCATGGTTATGTTGTCGATGTTTGTAATAGCATGATGAGTTGAATCTTATGTTGCTATGTTATATATTTCTTTTATGTAGAAGTTATATCTGCGCGGAGAGGACGAGGTCGTGGTCGAGGCTGTGGCCGTGATTTGGGCTAAGGGGATATGCCAATCCCTGATGTTAGGGACGCAAATGCTTCCCAAGGACTGATAGACATGGTAAAGTTGCTACGTGAGATGGTAAGCTCCATCCGTCAGCTAGCTGAGGCTGCTGGAGGGAGAGATAGTATACTCGAGCCGAGGGTGACTGTTGCGATGCGAGAGTTTTGGCGTCTTAACCCTTCTACTTTCATTGGGGATCCCGATCCCATGGAAGTTACAGAATGCTTGGAACTTGTGACATCAATTCTGGATACACTGCAGATAGTTAAGGAAGATTTGAGGGTTACTTTTGCCGCATTCCAGCTGAGAGGTGACGCCCATGAGTGGTGGAAATATGCCAGAAATACCGTGGAGGGCATGTGGACAGCTTTTACAAGGGTATTTTTGGAGAAATACTTTCCCGCATCCTCAGGAGATATATACAGGGAGGAGTTATATTCTCTCACTCAGGGGACGATGAGTATTATGCAGTACGAGGCCAAATTTACCAGTTTGTCCTGCTTCGCACCGGAATTGGTGGCTACTGACGAGCTACGTTCAAGAAAGTTTAAGAGGGGTTTGTGGCATGCGATTAGAGAGCAGGTGGCAGGATTAAGGCTGCGTGTTTTTGCAGAGTTGGTAGAGTCAACAACTATGATTGAGAACACTTTGAATGAAACTCGTAGATCTAGAGAGGTCAGGAAATCGTAGGGTGGAGCAGAGACACAGTCAGGTTGGAGCTCCAACAAGAGGTAGAGGTCCTTTAGCCCTAGTTCTCATGCATCTGGGTCACGACAGCAGTTCTTAGCACTAGCACCTTCAGTGGCTTCATCAGGAGGCCAGAACAGAGGGAGCTTATCTTCTTTTGGTGCAAGTAGCTAGGGCATCATGCGATAGATTCCTCACAACCAAGGCAGTCCCAGGGTCCAGTACCAATTCATCGCAGGGGAGAGAGCCACCAGTTTGTTATGGGTGTGGCCAGCCTGGGCACATTCATAGGAACTATCCTTAGGGAGGCAATGTACCAAGCACAACAAGTGCACCAGTTGTTCCGCCTACGCAGGGTCGACAGACTTACCGGCAGCAGCAGCCAGTAGTGCAGATTTTTAGGGTGACAAATGAGGGTAACTCAGCCTAGTCAGTACGACAGTCTACAGTCCTGTGTTATGGTGGACAAACTAGAGCGCCACATAGCCGAGTATATGCCCTTGTAGATCCCAGCTCCTCCAACGCACCAGTTATGCCTGATGATGTAGCTTCTACCTCAGAGATCATAGGTACTCTCTTAGCGTACAGATCATGGGCCAGTGTTCTTATCAGCAGGGAGCATCGCATTCTTTTATTTTCTCTGCTCTTGCATCTGCTTTGGAGTTGGAGATAGACTCATTGAGCAATGCGTTATGCGTAGAGAATCCGATCGGTGGAAACGCAGTGTTGGGACGGGTTTATAGGTCCTGTGAGTTAGAGGTCGCTGGCCGCTGTTTAGAGTTTGATTTCATCATTCTCGACATGACCCTATTTGACGTCATCCTAGGGATGGATTGGCTGACCACTTATCATGCTTATATCGATTGTGGTTGATGAAGGGTATCGATTTGTATGCCTGAAGGTGATTGTTTTTGTTTCGTGGGCGATCGGGATGAGGGTTTAGTGTCCATGCCCTGTGTTATGCGAAACTAAGGAAACCTGGGTTTTCACTTTTCTTCTCTCGTGTTAGATGAGGCAGTTAGGGTTCGAAGAGAATTTTCCCTTGTGGTATGTGACTATCTAGATGTCTTTCAAGACGATCTCTTTCAGTTACCACCGAGTCGTGGGTAGAGTTTTCTATCGATCTTGTTCCGGGAGCTACTCCTATTTCAATGCCATCTTATCGTTTTGCACCGGCTGAGTCGAGAGAGGTCAAGGTATAGCTTCAGGAATTGATTGATAAGGGGTTTGTGCGTCCGAGTACGTCGCCGTGGAGAGCCCCGACTTTGTTTGCTAGAAATAAGGATGGATCGTTGAGGTTGTGTATTGACTACCGAATGCTTATTCAAGTAATAGTGAAAAATAATTATCCTATGCCGAGGATTGATGATTTGTTTGATCAACTAAATGGTTCGAGTTATTTTTCAAAGATTGACTTGAGGTTAGGGTATCACTAGTTGAGGACCAGGGATAAGGACATAGCGAAATCCACCTTCCGTGCTCGTTATGGACACTATGAGTTTTTAGTTTTGTCGTTCGGTCTGATGAACACTCCTACGACGTTCATAGACTTGATGAACCGCATGTTCCACCCCGTATCTAGACGGTTTTTTAGTTGTGTCTGTTAATGATATTCTTATCTACTCACCTTCGAAGAGGCACATGAAGAGCGTCTCTGTATTGCTTTACATCTTTTGAGAGAGCACTATTTATATGCAAAATATGAGAAGTGTGAATTTTTTATGTCAGAGGTAAAGTTTCTTAGACACGTAGTGTTGAGCGAGGGAGTGTCTGTGGATTCTTCGAAAACTGATGCAATAATGGATTGGGAACGGCTGAAGAATGTGTTTGAGATCCATAGTTTTTTGGGTTTAGCTGCCTATTACCGACGATTCGTGAAGGATTTTTCTAGGCTTGTTATGCTAATGACTCGCCTTACATGGAAGGGAGTCAAGTTCACATGGAGTGAGGCTTTTGAGATAGTAGAGATTGGCGACTGGACCAGTGTTAATTTTTCCAGAACGAGGTTTGTGTTATACAGTCTATTGTGATGCTTCGCATGATGGTTTAGGTTGTGTCCTGATGCAGGAGGGTAAAGTTGCAGCTTATGGATCTTGACAGTTGAAGACTCATGAACAAAATTACCCGATACACAATTTAGAGTTAGCAGCCGTGGTTTTTGCCTTGAAGACCTGGCAGGATTATCATTATGGTAAGCATTTTGAGATTTTCTCCGATCACAAAAGTTTAAAATATTTATTTTCTCAGAAGGACTTAAATCTACACCAGCGACGGTGGATGGCGTTCTTGGAAGACTATGATTTTGATCTGCAGTATCATCCCAAGAAAGCTAATGTTGTGGCTGACACTCTTAGTAGAAGACCTCATGGTTAGCTAGCTTCTGTTGCAATGCGAGAGTGGGACATGCTTGAGGAGATTAGAGAGTTTAATTTGTATATCAGAGAGACGGAGATGGGTGCGACATTGTTCTCTATGGTTTCACAGCCTACATTGGTTGCCCATGCTCTAGAGGCTCAGTAGACGAATCAAAAAGCTCAAATGCTACAGGATCGTGTTGCTAGTGGGAATGACACTACAGGATGGGTTACGGGTCTAAATCAGAGTTTACAATTTTCTAGGAGAGTATTTGTGCCAGAATTGTGCTAGAGCGAGGTGTTACATAATTTCCACTATTCTCATCTTGTAGTACACCCGGGAGGTACCAAGTTGTATCATGATATGCGCCGTCAGTTCTGGTGGAATGGAATGAAGAGGGATGTGATTTAGTTTGTCGCTCGATACCTCACCTGTCAGCAAGTGAAGGTAGAACATCAAGGGCCAGTAGGATTGCTTTAGTCGTTGTCTGTATCAGAGTGAAAGTGAGAGAATATCACGATGGATTTTATATCAGGACTTCTTAGATCGCCTAAAGGGCATGACATTGTCTGCGTTGTGGTTGACAGACTGACGAAGTCTGCGCATTTTCTACCTATTCGGGTGAAGGACTCTATAGACAAGTTGAGTGGACTATATGTTAATGAGATTGTTCGGTTACATAGGGTGCCTGTATCTATTATTTTGGACCGAGATCTACACTTTACCTCGCGCTTTTGGCAGAGTCTTCAGGTAGCATTGGGGACAGATCTGCGGTTTAGCACTGCTTTTCATCCTCAGGCAGACGGTCAGTCCAAGCATACTATACAGATCTTGGAGGATATGTTGAGATCTTGTGTGCTTGATTTTTGGTGTTCATGGGAGGATCACTTACCATTGACAGAGTTTGCATATAACAATAGTTATCAGTCTAGTATTGGGATGGTACCTTTTGAGACTTTGTATGGTAGGCCGTGTAGATCTCCGGTGTATTGGATCGAGGTTGGAGAGGAAGCAGTTTTGGGACCCGACTTGGTATAGGAAACGACGGAGAAGATCTCGATGATTTGCTAACGTTTGATGATGGCCTAGAGTCGTTAGAAGAACTATGCCGATCAGAGGAGAAAGCCTTTGGAGTTTAAGGTGGGGGATCACGTGCTTCTGAAAGTCTCACCACGCTGAGGTTTGATGAGATTTGGCCGTAGCGGCAAGCTATCATCGCGTTTTATTGGGTCGTTCGAGATCTTTGAGAGGATTAATAAGGTGGCATACCGTCTGGTTTTACCTCCTCAGTTGGCATTTGTGCATAACGTGTTTCATATTTCCATGCTTTGAAAGTACGAGCCTGACCCGTCACATGTGTTGGATTGGGTTAAGTTACGAGTGGATGAGAATGTTATTTATGAGGAGCGACCCGTGAAGATCGTGGACACAAAGGAGCAAGTGTTGAGAGGGAGGACCATTGCTTATGTCAAGGTTCTGTGGCTTTATCACAAAATGGAGCAAGCGACGTGGGAGCTTGAAGCTGATGTTCGTGCTACATATCCGGAGTTGTTTACTTTGTGAACTGGTAGTGAATTTCGGGGGCAAAATTCCTTTAAGGGGGAAAGATTTATGAGACCTGGTTTTGTTTTCTTTTCATAAGGTTTGTTCGATGTGTTGGTTATTGCTTTAGTCGTTATAGAACAACATGTTTTTTTTGTGTCATGCATGTGTAAGTTTGGTCCTGCTTCTTTGTTCGAGTTTTTACCCAGTGATGGCCGCTCGAGCGAGCTAGTGGCCGACAGAGGGTTCGCTTGAGCTGATCCCTATTCGCTCGAGTGAGTAGGTGGCCGAGAGTTGGGTCGGTGGGGGACCACTCGAGCAGATTCCAATGCCCTCAAGCGGACAACCGCGTGTGAGATTTTTATAAAATAGCCCATACTTTGTTTTTTAAACCAAAACTTCTTTTGTAAGTTTCTTTCTCTCTTTACTAAGAACTCTCAAAACCTCTACCTTCTCTCTAGCTTTAGGCTTAGTTCGGGTTCGAATCTTGGTGTTCATGTAGTCGATCCTTGATCTCCTCATTGTGGGCTTCGCGTTCATCCGAACGGATTTGCGTTTTGGCGAATTAAATTTCTAGTCGAAATTCAAAGCTTCAAATTTTAACTCACCTAGGTAGAATCCTAGACTATCTTATCTTAAAGGAGTGCTACGTGAAGTTTTATGCCTTTTTATCATTTTAAAATGCATTACATATCGAATCTCGTGTTTAAGCCGTGTTTGGGTAACTAAAAAGCATGTTATGCATTTTTATAATTTATTACGATTTTGAGAGATGTATGTGTTCACATTATTTTTGAAAAGAGGAGTTTCGAAAATCGAAAACATTTATGTAAATGTTTGCAAAAACCTAATCTTGGAGGTTTGGAGCTAACCCTTGGGGTTGAGCATTATTTTAACGTTGGTTGGTCTCCATAATTAGATGGATGATGTTGAAATATGTTTTTGATGTTTTACATGGTCATGTGCATGAAAACTTGATCGATTCATGCATAATGAGCGGTGAATATTCGCCATGCGGTGAAAGCCTATAAAAATTTGCATAATGAAGGGTGATTATTCATCCTGCGATGAATGTCCATGAAGATTTGCATAATGAGGGACAGATCTTGGTCATGCGGTGAGAGCTCATAAAGATGCATGTGTTGCATGTGAATTATTATGGTTGTCACAAGTCAAAATATTATTAGTACATTTGTGATAGCATGTTTTACTTTTACTTCATGCTAGTCTATTTTCTATTGAGCCTCAGTTCACGACATGGGATTTGAAAACCTTTTTCAAGTACATATGATCATGCAAGATAACCTAGAGATGCCGGGGGTGACGAAAGACTTTTCTTAGTTTTCCTTTTTGTTTGAACCATGTTTGGGATGTATAACATTTGAGAACAGAAAACTTATACTGTATGTCTTGGGGCATTTATTTTTATGCATGCATCTTGTATGATCCATGAGAGGAACTTTGGGTCGTTGTTGATTTTCATTTCCATGTGCTTAGATGTTTGCCTATGGGTTTCGACACTTTATTAGGTTCTTTTCGAGTCGATAAAGTGATTTCTTTATCACATAAATATTTTTATCCCTAATATATAGTTTGTTCGAACCCTAGTTTAAAAATGTGATTTTTAGGTGTGTTTTTTAGACTTGCCAAGATTTTTTTATTTCTGGCTTGAAAATTTCTCAGGTGGCTCGCCGTTCGAATGGTGGAGAGTCTCCTCGAGTGGATCGCCGCTATGTGAAAAAGTTGGATTTTGCTTCAAAAGGAGATTTTTGGTTGGAGAAGCTTAGGGTTACCCTTCTTTTTTTTAAATGGAATTTTTTTGTTAATTGTTTTACAAATAAAATTTCATTTTCGTTTTGATTTCTGTGGAGTTTTTATCATTGAAAATCAGGGCGTTACAACTTAGTATCAAAACTCTGGGTTCGAATACCTAAGAACCGTGGGAAGAGGTTGCATCACCCCGTGAGGATGGTTACGTGTGCCTAAATGCATGTGTTTAAATGTTTTGATAATATGTGTATGTGTGAATGCCGTGTATACGTAAGCATGGGGGATGGACCTTATGACTGATTGTTCTTGCCTCCAAGCATTTAGATTAACAAACTTGGAAGCGAAGTTAGAAATGCGTTTGGCCGACGTGTTTTTTGGCAAGCGATCTAAGTAGGTTACCCAAATTAGCGCATCACTCTTGTTGGTTCTCCTTGGTATGCAAGATGTGTTTACATGACCATTTATGGCTAAGTGTTAGCATGGTTATGTTGTCGATGTTTGTAATAGCATGATGAGTTGAATCTTATGTTGCTATGTTATATATTTCTTTTATGTAGAAGTTATATCTGCGCGGAGAGGACGAGGTCGTGGTCGAGGCTGTGGCCGTGATTTGGGCTAAGGGGATATGCCAATCCCTGATGTTAGGGACGCAAATGCTTCCCAAGGACTGATAGACATGGTAAAGTTGCTACGTGAGATGGTAAGCTCCATCCGTCAGCTAGCTGAGGCTGCTGGAGGGAGAGATAGTATACTCGAGCCGAGGGTGACTGTTGCGATCTGAGAGTTTTGGCGTCTTAACCCTTCTACTTTCATTGGGGATCCCGATCCCATGGAAGTTACAGAATGGTTGGAACTTGTGATGTGAATTATGGATACACTGCAGATAGTTGAGGAAGATTTGAGGGTTACTTTTGCCAAATTCCAGTTGAGAGGTGACACCCATGAGTGGTGAAAATATGCCAGGAATACCGTGGAGGGCATGTAGGTAACTTTTACGAGGGTATTTTTGGAGAAATACTTTCCCGCAACCTCAAGAGATATAAACATGGAGGAGTTCTATTCTCTCACTCAAGAGACGATGAGTATTGTGCAGTACGAGGCCAGATTTACCAGTTTATCCTTCGCATTAGAATTGGTGGCTACTGACGAGCTACGTTCGAGAAAGTTTGAGAGGGGTTTGAGGCCTGCAATCAGAGAGCAGGTGGTAGGATTGAGGTTGCATGTTTTTACAGAGTTGGTAGAGTTGGCAACTATGATTGAGAACACTTTGAATGAAACTCGTAGATCCAAGGAAGTCAGGGCACCGCAGGGTGGAGCAGAGGCACAGTCAGGTGGGCGCTCCAACAAGAGGTAGAGGTCCTTTAGCCCTAGTTCTCATATATCTGAGTCACGACAGTAGTTCTCAGCATTAACACCTTAAGTGGCTTCATTTGGGAGGCCAGAGCGGAGGGAGCTCATATGCTTTCGATGCAGGCAGCTAGGGCATCATAAGACGGATTGCTCACAGCTAAGGCTGTCTCAGGGTCCAGTACTAGTTCAGTCACAGGGGAGGGAGCTACCAGTTTGTTATGGGTGTGGCCTGCCCAGAAACATTCGTAGGAACTGCCCTTAGGGAGGTAGTGTACCAAGCACGGCAAGTGCACCAGTTGTTCTGCTTGCGTAGGGTCGACAGACTTACCGGCAGCAGCAGCCAGTAGTGCAGACTTCTAGGGTGACGAATGGGGGTACCTTTCAGCCTAGTCAGTACGACAGTCGATAGTCCCAGGGTATGGTGAACTAACTAAAGCGCCACAGGGCCGAGTATACGCCCTTGCAGATCCCAGCTCCTCCAAGGCACCAGTTGTGCCTGATGATGCTACTACTTCCTTGGATATCAGAGGTACTCTTTTAGTGTACAGATCACGGGCCAGTGTTCTTATCGACACGAAAACATCGCATTCTTTTATTTTCTCTACTTTTGCATCTACTTTTGGGTTGGAGATAGACTCATTAGGCAATGCATTATGCATAGAGATCCCAGTCAGTGGAAACGCGATGTTGGGACAAGTTTATTGGTCCTGTGAGTTAGAGGTCGCTACCTGCTATCTAGAGTTTGATTTCATCATTCTCGACATGACCCTATTTGTCATCATCCTAGAGATGGATTGGTTTATCACCTATCGTGCCTATATCGATTGTGGTCGACATAGGGTATCGACTTGTACGCCTTAAGGTGATTGTTTTTGTTTTGTGGGCGATCGGGACGAGGGTTTAGTGTCCATGCCCGGTGTTATGCGAAATCGAGGAAACCTGGGTTTCCTCTTTTCTGCTCTAGTGTTAGATGAGGAAGTTAAGGTTCGAAGAGTTTTCCCCTGTGGTTTGTGACTATCTAGATGTCTTTTAAGACTATCTCTTTGAGTTACCACCGAGTCGTGAGGTAGAGTTTTCTATCGATCTTGTTCTGGGAGCTGCACCTATTTCGATGCCATTTTATCATTTTTGCACCGGTTGAGTCGCGAGAGCTCAAGGTATAGCATTAGGAATTGCTTGATAAGAGGTATGTGCATCCGAGTACGTCGCCGTGGGGTGCCCCGACTTTGTTTGCAAGAAAGAAGGATGGATCGTTGAAGTTGTGTATTGACTACCGAAAGTTGATTCAAGTAACGATGAAAAACAATTATCCTATGCTGAGGATTGATGATTTGTTTGATCAACTAAATGGTTCGAGTTGTTTTTCAAAGATTGACTTGAGGTTAAGGTATCACCAGTTGAGGATCAGGGATAAGGGCATAGCAAAAACCGCCTTCCGTACTCGTTATGGTCACTATGAGTTTTTAGTTTTGTCGTTCGGTCTGATGAACACTCCTGCGACGTTCATGGACTTGATGAACCGCATGTTCCACCTGTATCTAGACAGTTTTGTAGTTGTGCCCGTAGATGATATTCTTATCTACTCACCTTGGAAAGAGGCACATTAAGAGCATCTCTGTATTGCTTTACAGCTTTTGAGGGAGCACCGTTTATATGCAAAATATGCGAAGTGTGAATTTTGGATGTCCGAGGTAAAGTTTCTTGGACGTGTGGTAAAGTTTCTTAGAGTGTTTGTGGATTCTTCGAAGACAAATGCAGTGATGGATTGGGAATAATCGAAGAATGTGTTTGAGATCCGCAGTTTTTACGTTTGGCTAGCTATTACCGACGATTCATGAAGGATTTTTCTAGGCTTGCCACGCCAATGACTCGCCTTACACGAAAGGGAGTCAAGCTCACATGGAGTGAGGCTTTTGAGATAGCATTTCAAGAACTAAAGAAGAGATTGACGACTGCACCAGTGTTAATTATTTTAGAATAAGGTTTGGGTTATACAGTCTATTGTGATGCTTTACATGATGGTTTAGGTTGTGTCCTGATGCAGGAGGGTAAAGTTGTAACTTTTGGATCTTAACAGTTGAAGACTCACGAATAGAATTACCCGACACACGAATTAGAGTTAGCAGCCGTGATTTTTACCTTGAAGACCTGGCGGCATTATCTTTCTGGTGAGCATTTTGAGGTTTTTTTCGATCACAAGAGTTTAAAATATTTTTTTCTTAGAAGGACTAAAAATTTACGCCAGCGACAGTGGATGGAGTTCTTGGAAGACAATGATTTTGATCTACAGTATCTTCCCGGGAAAGCTAATGTTGTGGCCGACGCTCTTAGTAGAAAACCTTATGGTGTGCTAGCTTCTATTGCAACATGAGAGTGGGTCATGCTTGGGCAGATCAACGAGTTTGATTTGCATATCGGAGAGACGAAGATGGGTGCGATATTTTTCTCTATGGTTTTACAGCCTACATTGGTTGCCCGTGTTCTAGAGGCTCAATAGACGAATCAGGAAGCTCAGATGCTACGGGATCGCGTTGCTAGCGGGAATGACACTATGGGATGGGTTGTGAGTCCGGATTAGAGTTTACGGTTTTTTAGGAGAGTGTTTGTGCCAGAATCATGCCAGAGGGAGGTGTTACATAATTTTCACCATCCTTGTCTTGCAGTACACCCGGGAGGTACCAAGATGTATCACGATCTACGCCATCAGTCTCAGTGGAAGGGAATGAAGAGGGATATCGTTCAGTTTGTCGCTCGATGCCTCACCTGTCAGTAAGTGAAGGTGGAACATCAGAGGCCAACAGGATTGCTTTAGAGGAGAATATCACAATAAATTTTATATCAGGACTTCCTAGATTACCTAAAGGGCACGACACTGTTTGGGTTGTGGTTGACAGACTAACGAAGTCTGCGCATTTTCTACCAATTCAGGTGAAGGACTCTGTGGACAAGTTAAGTGAGCTATACGTCAATGAGATTGTTCGGTTACATATGGTGCCTGTATCTATTATTTCATATCGAGACCTGCGCTTTATCTCGTGCTTTTAGCAGAGTCTTCAGGTAGCATTGGGGATAGATCTGCGGTTCAGCACTGGTTCTCATCCTCAAATGGACAGTCAGTCTGAGCATACTATACAGATCTTGGAGGATATGTTGAGAGCGCGTGTGCTTAATTTTTCGAGTTCATGGGAGGATCACCTACCGTTGGCAGAGTTTGCGTATAACAACGGTTATTAGTCCAGTATTGGGATAGCACCTTTTGAGGTTTTGTATGGTAGGCCGTGTAGATGTCCAATGTGTTGGGCCAAGGTTGGTGAGGCAGCAGTTTTGGGATCCAACTTGGTACAGGAAACAACAAAGAAGATCTCGATGATTCACTAACGTTTGATGACGGCCTAGAGTCGTCAGAAGAAATACGCCAATCAAAGGAAAAGGCATTTGGAGTTTGAGGTGGGGGATTATGTGTTTTTAAAAGTCTCGCCACGCCGAGGTTTGATGAGATTTGGCTGTAGCGGGAAGCTATCACCGCATTTTATTGGGTCGTTCGAGATCCTTGAGAGGATTGGGAAGGTGGCATACCGTCTGGCTTTACCTCCTTAGTTGGCATCTATGCACAATGTGTATTATATTTTTATGCTTTAAAAGTACGAGCCTGACCCGTCACATGTGTTGGATTGGGATGGGTTACAAGTGAATGAGGATGTTACTTATAAGGAGCGACCCGAAAAGATCGTGGACACGAAGGAGCAAGTGTTGAGAGGGAGGACCATTGCTTATGTCAAGATTCTGTGGTTTTATCACAAAATCGAGGAAGCGAGGTGGGAGCTTGAAGCCGATGATCGTGAAAGATAACCGAAGTTGTTTGCTTTGTGACCTGGTAGTGAATTTCGGGGGCGAATTCCTTTAAAGGGGGAGTTGTGAGACCCAATCCTTTTTTTTTCATAAGGTTTGTTCGATGTGTTGGTTATTGCTTTAGTCATAATAGAACGTGAGTGTTTTTTTTTATGTGTCAAGCATGCGTAGGTTTTGTCCTGCTTATTTGTTCGGATTTTTACCTAGCGATGGCAGCTCGAGCCAGCCTATGACCGAGAGAGGGTTCACTCGAGCGGATCTCTGTTCGCTCAAGTGGGTAGGTGGCCAAAAGTTGGGTTGGTGGGGGACCACTCGAGCAGATTCCAGTGCGTTCGAGCGGACAGCCGCGTGTGAGATTTTTATAAAACAGCCCATACTTTGGTTTTTAAACCAAAACTTCTTTTGTAAGTTTCTTTCTCTCTCTCTACCAAGAACTCTCAAAACCACTACCTTTTCTCTAGTTTTAGGCTTGGTTCGGATTTGAATCTTGGTGTTCGGGTAGTCGATCCTTGATGTCCTCACCGTGGGCTTCGCGTTCATCTTAATGGATTTGTGTTTTGGCGACTTTGATTTCTCATCGAAATTCAAAGTTTTGAGTTTTAACTCACCGAGATAGAATCGTAGACTATCTTGTCTTAAAGGGGTTCTACATGGAGTTTTATGCTTTTTTATCGTTTTAAAATTTATTAAATATCGAATCTCGTGTTTAAGCCGTGTTTGGGTGGCTAAAAAGCATGTTATGCGCTTTCATGATTTATTACGTCTTTGGAAGATGTATGTGTTCACATTGTTTTCGAAAAGAGGAGTTTTAAAAATCAAAAAGATTTATGTAAATATTTGCGAAAACCTAATTTTGGAGATTTGGAACTAACCCTTGGGGTTGAGCTTTTTTTTAACGTTGGTTGGTCTCCATGGTTAGATGGATGACGTAGAAATATGTTTTTGATATTTGTACATGGTTATGTCCGTGCAAACTCGATCGATTCATGCATAATGAGGGGTGAATATTCGTCCTGCGGTGAAAGCCCGTGAGATTTGCATAATGAATGGTGATTATTCGTCCTGCGGTGAAAATTCGTGAAGATTTGCATAATGAGGGGCAGATCTTGGTCCTACGATGAGAGCCCATAAAAATGCATGTGTTATATGTGAATTATTGTGGTTGGCACAAAATTATAATTGAGGCTCGTACGAGTCAGAATATTATTATTACATTTGAGATTGCATGTTCTACTTTTACTTCATGCTAGTCTGTTTCCTATTGAGCTTTGGCTCACAGTGTGAGATTTAAAAAAAAATTTCAAATACACATGATCATGCGAGATGACCCAGAGAAGGCGGGGGTGGTAGAAGACTTTTCTTAGTTTTCCTTTTTGTTTGGACCATGTTTAGGATGTATAACGTTTGAGAACAAAAAACTTATACTGTAAGCTTTATGGCGTTTATTTTTATGCATGCATCTTGTATGATCCTTGAGAGGAACCTTGAGTTCGTTGTTGATTTTCGTTTCCATATGCTTATATGTTTACCTATGGGTTTCGATGCTTTATAAGGTTCTTTTCGAGTAGATAGAGCGATTTCTTTATCACATAAACATTTTTATCCCCAATATATAGTTTGTTCGAACCCAAGTTCAAAAATGAGATTTTTAGATGTTTTTTTTAGATTTGGGAAGATTTCCTAATTTTTTGCTTGAAAATCTCTCGGGTGTCTCACCGCTTGAGTGGTGGAAAGTCGGCTCGAGCGGACAGTCGCTGTGTGGAAAAGTTGACTTTTGTTTCAAAATAAGGTTTTTGGTTGGAGAAACTTGGAGTTACCCTTCTTGGTTTAAAATGGCATTTTTTTGATTAATTGTTTTACAAATAAAATTTTGTTTTCGTTTTAATTTCTGTGAAGTTTTATCATTGGAAATCGTAGAGTTATAGAGCTTGTAGCTATAACGGATTTGGATTGAATCGTGTGAAAGAAACTAAATCCTAATGGGTTGGAAATATTTGACTAGGGTAGATTCAATACCCTAGAGTGTTCTTTTTATATAAGTCAATTTTTTTATTTTTCTTTTTGTTATTTTTTTTTTGTATTTAATTAATCAAAACTCCAAACACTTTTCTTAATAATCGAACTAGATTTTTAATTGTAGAAGATCTGTAACTCAACCTTCTTGTTCCCGTTGGACGATACCTAGTCTTAACCATTGTTATACAAACTAGTAGTTTTTACTTGATTTTAATTAATTATTTTTGCACAATAATGACAACATTATTTTTGCAGAAAATATCTATTGATGTTTTCTTTTGTCTTCATCATCACCCCACAAAAAGTTAGCTAACATTTTTTTTTAACCAGTCAAGAATTCCTTTTGGAGCTGGAATCCCTATAAGAAGGTGTATAGGCATTGAGGAGTGTCAAAACTTTGAATCTTTATTAGATTTGTTAATTCCTAGTTAATCTATAACTTTTATGATTGTTAAGAAATTAAGTTGTCTTAATAGCTTAGAGTTTGTGTCATTGTAAAACTCCTACGATTGTTTGGTCTTGTGTTGTGTTAGGATTTCTTTTGTTTTGAGATTCTAAAATTTTGAGTTTATATAAACCTCTTAAATTTATTTGGAGTTAGAGTTCTTTAAGTATAATAGGTAATAGAGTTTGAGCTAGACTAAATTTAAAATACCAAGAGACAATCAGTTTCAGTAGTACAAGAAGACAGCGAGATAAATTTTGTCAAATAAAAGTCTTGGATGCATGGAGGTCATGATGAACTGCAATTCGAATTGAGTTGAAAAATTAATATTTTGATTCAATTAAAGTTCTTGAAGTGTACTTTTCTAATGGAAAAAAGTTTCTAGAGACCTATTATAAATTGGGAATTTTAGCCAAAAGTCTACAAAAATAAATTTGAGCGTACAAGGTCCATTAACAAAAATTTTAACGCGCAAGGTCTAATTACGTGATTTTTTTCAAAAATACCTTACAAACAGATAAATTTATCTCTTTGTATATTTATGCAAAGCAGACAATACCCTGTAAATAGATAAATTTATCTGTCTGCTTATTTATACGTATTTTATGTATAACATATAAATTTATCTATTTACATATCAATACAATTAATGCAAACAGATAAATTTATCTGTATTCTTTATACATATTTTAAAAATACACACATAAATTTATCTGTATTCTTTAACACGCTTTCAATAAAAGACAGATAAATTTATTATGTATTCATTATATATATTTTAAAAAGGTACAGATAAATTTATCCGTTCTGGTATATTTTTGTCCCTAAAGGATCTTGCGCGTTAAAACATTTATAAGGATGAACCTTGCTCGTCAAAACTTTTATGTTGGATGAAAAACAGTAAACGACCTATAAATTGGACTGCTCACCAATGTTTCGTTGTAAATATGGGTCATTAGTTGTGGGCATGAGTCGATTTTAGGTCAGTTTCGAACTTAACCCAGAATTGACCGATCAAGATCAGTTCTAAAATATTGAACCTAAAATCGAACCATCTATGATTTAGAACCAATCAAACCCAACTCGAAAAACTTGGGTTGGTTCGAGTTGGAATCACGGTTCACTTAAATCAAATATTTTTCTAAAATAATATTCTAAAGTAATACTATATACTTTATTCTATAAGCTGCTTACTTTTTTATATATACAAGATGTCAATTTGAGCGGCTTAAATTTCACTCATTTTATTTTTAATTTACATATTTTTAACTATAACTAAGGGCACAAGTAATATAAATAATAGTTTTATGGGATTTATATATCTACTTTTGGGTCTCAAATTAGGTCGGTTTAAAAAATTCTCGATCTGATAATCAAACCGGCTATTTCGATTTATATTTTTAAGACTCAAAACCAACCCATTACTTGACATAACCGAATCAACCCAACTCATAGAGGTCAAGTTGATTCATGGGTTTTTGGGTCTCTTAGACACCCTTAAGGGTCATACCCGAGTTTAGAAGATATATTGGAGAGAGAAATTGTAGAGATAAGAAGTGGTACATTAATTCTCTCAAGTCTCTAGGATTCAATATGAAAAATTCATTCTTTTATATCTTAGGTGGATACCTAAGATTGATTACCTTCGGTGGATTCCTAATATTACTATCGGTGGATTCCACCGTTATGAAGCATTGAGAATTTGATATTTTGAAGAAACACTGAGGATTCGGTGTAGTGATAATCAAGTGTGGGGAATGGCACACGTGGATTCAGCAAGTGAGGTTTAAGAAGTCTAGGTTAAGAATTCGACTTTAGTATGTAAGTTTTGTAACTGTTCATTGATATAGTGTTTGATTTACCTGGACTTGGATTAGTCTTATGATTTTTACTTGAGTAGAGATTTTCATGTAAAAAAACCACGAGTGCAATAATTCGGCTCAAATCCTAGTATTAGCAATGGATAGATGATAAGAACCTAAATCGCTACATGAACAAGGAACATACCCTAAGTAACTTGAAACCCTAATTTGACTCGAAAACCTTAAAAGAGACCAAATACTCAGAGGCAATGCCCTAGCACTCAGGAAAGTCTTGGAATAGCTTAAATTAACTAAATAACATAAAATATTAAATTAAAAATAAAAAAATTTCATAACCAAGGTAAAATAACCATTTTACCCATAGTATAGCAAAAAGTCCCAAAAATCTAAAATTTGGCACATGGATACCCAAAATCAGATATTTATATACAATTAATTAATAAAATATAAAGTAACAACAAAATGACCAAAATGCCCTTGCATAGCTGGCCACCTAGGAGAATGTGCCCAAAAAGCTACTTTTTACCTTTTTAAGCTTTAAAATGAGAAAAAAATGTATAAATTATGTATTATTATGATCCATAACTTTTTATACAAGTAATATATATATAATAATATAATAATATAGCTCAACAAAAGCAAACAAATAATTATTTAAAATCTCTA
>JAOTRH010008101.1:0-23495 GCA_034768845.1 Heliamphora exappendiculata
CGGTTATCTCCATATATCACCTCCACTTAAAAATATGTATCTCTCAAACGTATTTTTATTTTATTTATTTATATATACATATATATATATATATATATATATATATATATATATATTCTTTTTATTGTCAAAAAAAATGTTAACGTTATCAAAGAATAACACTAACATAAAATTGAATGATATCAAGTTGCCAAGAGTTGGTGGGATTCCTCCGGAGAGTTGATTATTCTGCAAGCCTAGGCTGATCAAGCGGCTAAGACGACCTATCTCTTTTGGAATGGATCCGCTGATGTTATTATCAAATACTTCCCTGCCAGTCAATGCACATATCTTTTATTTATAATCATATGCGATAGTTTTGACTTTGTACTAAATGGTTAATTCATGCAAAAATAATAGAATTTATCATTATTTTTTTCTATAAAAAGATTTAAATAGTATTTGCTTTGTGGTAACTAAGTTAAACCTTTGTTCAGCCTAACTTTTTTTGAATTTTTTTTTGTTTAAAATCCTACGTATTTGGTCTTCTACGGTAATTAATTAGTTTTTTTTATCTTTTTATATCTATTTTTTTATACAAAAGTTAAAAAGCTAAAAAATTTTAAAAAATTAGACCAAACACACGCTTAACTATCATGTCAAATTCAGGAAAGAGAAAAAAAAAAGTCAAATTAAGGACATGAAACAAAAAAAAAAAAAAATCACCACCAATCATTTTAGGTACACAAAATTTTCCTAAAAACACAGCTAACACTTAAATATGTGGAAGTTACAAGTTTCTTACATTTCAATAGCAAAAAGAAAGTTAATAAATAAACAATCACTTGTCACGAAAATTATATCTTTATATCTGTTTTGGTATATTGAGGCTTTCTGATATATTTTTGAGATTGTCAGACCTCAAAATTCTCACATAATTCAATAACTTATAATATATTAAGACAAAAAAATATAATAAGAAAATAAATCTCTGGTGGAAGAAAATTACTCTTTCTCCTTTGCTTTGGAGTGTGGAGCATCTTAAACAGACGATTAAAATAGATTCATACTTCATAGTTAGAGTTTCTATGAAAGGCTTACAAGTACAGAAGATTGGTCAAATTTCCCAGCTGAGGTACAAGAGTTCCCGATAGATTCGCATTGCCAAGATCACTAAATTCAAAATTAACCAAATCTAAGCTTCAAAATCAGTAACTAAATGAATAAAACTAACCAACTAGAAGGCAAACTAATCAAAAAACCTATCGAGTTAGATAGGGGAAAAGGAAAAAAAAAAAATTCATTTTTATTTTTTGCTAAGAAAAGAACCAAAACTATTCACCTACACTCTAGTAACACTGTTTTGACTGTTGCAAGTGATGTGGAACCAGGTGCAGGGATTGACAAGTGTTGGGTCCCAACTCTGAAGGACGTTGTTTGGATCTACCAATTGGGTCCTCCAGGCATGCAGATCATCCCCTGTTTCTCAAACAAAAGCAAAAAATAAAATTAATTATGACCCAACAGGTAAACCGAGAATCATAATAGATTAATCACACACAATATGCAAAGATTTATGTGGTTTGAATTGTAATCCTACGTCTGAGATTGGTAGAAGAATCACTATAAAGAACAATACATGTAGCTGACAGTATCCATTACTCTTGCACATAAAAAATCCTAGAGATCGTATACATCGGATTATACTCAATATAATAAAATAGGTTAGAACCGTGTGGTCGAGCCAAGCGGATCCTAAACGAGTTATAGAGTAATATAAGTTGGATTCAAGACGCTAAGCATAACAAAAATGGTAAAATCTTTTCATAAATGTTCCAAGAAGTTATGGTGATTGGCCTAAATTTCAAAAGAAAAAAGAAAGAAC
Source organism: Heliamphora exappendiculata (assembly GCA_034768845.1). NCBI lineage: Eukaryota > Viridiplantae > Streptophyta > Magnoliopsida > Ericales > Sarraceniaceae > Heliamphora > Heliamphora exappendiculata. The sequence goes on from JAOTRH010008101.1 coordinate 1,865, forward strand.
AAATGGAAAATGCAGTGAATTTTCCATGCCTTCTGAGTTGCATTCCACTGTCACTACAAGAAGAGTGAAGAGAAAGAAAGCAAGAGATTGAGACTGCATGGAGCAGTAGGAGAAGCCTAAACAGATGGAAGATGAAACTAATATATCTCAATTTCTTTTCATTTATCAAGAACCTTGACACTATATATATATAGAAAGAGAGGGGAGGCAAAGGCATTTTGTGAAGGTAATAGTCAGATAATCTAGGTTAGATAAATAATGGACTAGTTGATACAGACATAGGAATGAAGGTTGGGACTTGGGAGGGTCAAAAGAGTTGGCTACTAAGAAGTTACTGAAACAGAACCTTAAAAGTTCATTGTAAGACTCCATCTGAAATTTAAGAAAGGAAAAAAAGATATAGAGCGATACAACCCAGCATTCCAAATCTAGAAGCAGCACTAAAGACTCTTTCAAACGTAGGGAAGATGACTTGAAGTGTGGAGGTGTGAGAAAAGTCCTGTGGAAATTTGGTATTTTATGGTATAGAATATACTCATAGATCCTATTAGGTAGGGGTTGAAGTCATATTTTGCACGTCACGTGCTCATATAAGTCCTGGGCTTTACAGAAATATTATTGTGGAACACAACTTATGTCAACAAGAAGTACAAAGTAGAATATAAAATAGAGTGTCTTTAATTTTATTTTTGAAGACAATAGTAAGTAATACTCGGCTATTTAAGAATGACTTGAGAATGTAGATGTCAACTCGGTTTGAATTAATAATTGTTTTGTTTTGTTTTGTTTATTTTTTATTTAGCAATTTTTTATTTTATTTTTTATTTTTTTTAATTCTTCTCATCAACAAGTTGGAATGGAAAAATAAAAAACTAATGAAAAATGCTAAAAGTTCAAATAAGTATTTAGTATATTTTTTATTATTTGGTCAACTTTTTTTAACTTATTTGATTACTATCGTCAAGGCAAATAAAAAAATCAAAAAGATTATCAAAATATAAACCAAATCTAGAAAAAAAAAAGGCAAAAATAAGCCAAATTGCTATTTTTACCCCAAAGAAGGCCAATCAGTAATAACATTTAAAACCCTATCACCAACTTTGAATGGATTAATATAGTCACAAAACAATATTGGCAGTGGTACACACACACACAAAAAAAAATAATGTTGGCGGTCTCAAGAACTAGTTAGATCATTATTCTTTAGTCATATTCGATTGAGAGTTTAGAAGTTGGGATTGAACTCATTAGATATGAATTTGAGTAGGATTGCACTACTCCATTCACATAAATAATAGGCCATTTGTTATTAGAAAACCTTAAAGCCTTAGCGTTTAGCATTTTAGAAGGTACGTTCCGAAACACAATACATTTTCATTCAAAAATGCAAAATTAGGCGTTCCAAAGCAATCATTCTGCGGCTTTCTTGTTTATCTCCTTAACATCTTTCATATGAGAAAAAATCAAATATAATATATTAAAAATAGAGAAAACAAAGCTTTAGCAAGACAAAATGTAAAAAAATAGTATGGTTTAAAACTTATTAGAAATGTGTTTTGCATAAATATCTTAAAAATTAATACTTTATCTTATGAGAAGCTTATAATTTTAAAATAATACATTTTAATGCTGTAATTTGTAAAAATCTAATCATGTTGTACTACAATTTAAGACATAGTGACGTACTTTTATCATTCTCCACGTACCAAAACAATCCATATTCAAGATAACATAGGATAGGCCTCAATCCTTATCCCTCCTTATCCTTCTCCAATCAAATACATTTTTGGTACAAAATAAATTATACAATTAGTTTCATCTATAATTAATATAGATACTAACAATTTGAATATACTATTTACTTTATGAATTTATTTATTCAAACGAACATGATGTTTTTGCGTCCGTGTCCATGGTGGTTAATGTTTTAGGTGAAAAAATAAGTGTTGAAAAATATAGGTTTTGAATATATTTTTATCTAACTTTGAAAGTAAAAATAAGTAAGTTCAACACATATCTTTGAGTGATTTTCAAATGGTAATGTATTCATCTCGATGATTAGATTACCTATTTATATTTAGTTACTCAAAATCATTACTGAGTGAATGAGAAATTAAGTTCAAAGTATGCCATTTTAAAATGGTAAAGTTGCTAACAAAAGATGACTATTTCATATTGGTTGTTTAGTAACCTTTATGGTACCATATAAGCTCCAAACTTATAGTTGAGTTTGGGATCCAAAGGTATCTAAGTTTTGTGCAGAGAGAAAGACTTATCCAGGTGTGAATTTGAAGTTGACCAAAAACACACTGTGTGTTGCCGTTGACCAACTCGGGCCAGGGCCAGGTCAATAAGAAATTTTCTTTTTACAAAAAAATATTTAATATTTTTTTATTATTCAACTGGTAAGCTGAACCGGAATGTGCCTTTTTGAAACTAGGCTTGTTGTGGTACCCAAATCTTGTGTGAGAAGGACCTATCTAAGTGTGGATTTAAATTTGACCCAAAAATGAACATGGGCATGTCACAACTGATCAACCTAGGCAAGGTACGAGTCAATAAGATATATTATCTTTTTACGAGACTGCAAAGCCAAATCGGTATGTGCATTTTTGTAACTGAGCTTGTTTTTGTTTGGGCTAGTTCGAACAGGTGCCTGCGGGCCTATATAAACAACCCTTCTGTCCCATTATCTAGCATCCAATTTTTCTGTCTCTCTTCTTATTCTGCTCTTCCGAGTACAGGTATCCATACTAAGAGGATCCAAACACAGGTTTTGATCTGTTGAACTTGTAGATTGTTATTCTGCTTCTACAAGTGTGAAGATCAGTGCATCTTGAGAAATATACACCATCCAACTCGTAAGTACGAATGTACCATAGTGAGAGCGAATCTTATTTTAAGAAGATTATGTTGAACAAAAACCTCAATCTCCATCAGGTTTCTGTTTTTTTATCGTACTTTTGCTTCTAAAGTCCTAGTTGTTCTATTTCTGTTATCAGTTTCTCACACTAGCAGACATCAAATTGTCCAATAATGAGCTCATTTGAACTCTGTATATGGGAGAATTAACCTATTCAAAATATCATTAGCCATTAAAAAAAAAAAAAGCATCCTCGATGCCCACCGTGCTAGAAAAATCAAAGGCACGATATCTTCCTCTAGTGAAAAGGGCAGAACTCCAGGTGTTCTTATTTGTCACAAAATAAGAATTTTTTCTCTTTTTTTAATGTATGTATTAGCAAAAGAATATGAGTTATCTTGTTCAACGGACATACACGATTGACTTCAATCCACGCAAACCAATAGAGAATACGAACAAATACAAAAATACAAAAATATACACAGTTCAGCGAAGTGCTTACATTCACGGGCGAGGAGAAACAATCTATTATAATCAATAAGAATTACAAAAATCTCTCTCAATCTCTGGCCTCAAACTGAACTCTCTCTTGTGTATCACACATTTGGCCTCAAACTGAGTCTCTTTCTATACTCTCAAGCCTCTTGCTAAGCTCCTATAATGTATCTTTCTTAACCCTATACAAAACATAAGGTTCAAATATATAACATTTCACCAAAAACCTTAAAAAAAAATTTTGGTACGTCGCGGGGGTGCTTGAGCACACAATGAGTGCGTACTAGCGCCATACACTACTCCTCCCTGAACGTCGCGACACTCAAGTGCCTTGCTAGCGCCCCGCTAACACTTGTTCTTTTTTTCTGGTGTTCGAGTGCCCAACTAGTGCCGGCTTCTAGAGTCCCACGCTCGAGCGCCCTACTAGCGTCAGCTAGCACTAACTAGCACCAGCTAGTTCTGGCTTCTGATTTTTGAAAAATTCAAGACAAATTTAACAAGATATGACTGAGCAACATTTAGCCAAATTCATCGATGTAGTCCTCCTATAGTTATCAGCATTGGATCGGATTACGACCAAGCTAAAACTGCAACACTTGGGCATACATACACACACATATATACGTAGTCCTTTAAATCCTCTCCAAATATGTTCCAAAGAACTAATTATTATATCATCTCTTACTTAAATGAATTCATTGTTTGGTTCCAGAAAAAGAAAATTTCTTCTTTACTTTTCTTCGTTTATCGGGTAACAGAAGATGAACCCGAATTTATGCATTAAGGAAATTGGAGAGTACATATGCAGACTAAAAATAAGGCATGAAAATGGCTACAATAGTTCCCATTCTCTTCCGACATCCCTATTATATCTCCGCTATATGTTTCAGCAGTACTGTTTCAACAACTTCATTCAAATTAAAATCCTGATTCAGCTGTACTTCCATGTACTTCTACACAAAACGTGGAATAGGCCAACCTGCTTCATCTTTTGCTGGCTCGACTTTAATTGGCTTCATAACACAGTGTCCATTTGAAGAACAGGAACCCAACATCATTCCTGATCTCTTAATTTTGCCGCGACCGATATTTACATCCATGATGATTTTCCTTCTTTCCATTTCATGTTTTTCAGCTCTCTTTCTGGAACTTTGCTTTCTAAACCTAGAGATCATGAACTTTTCTTTCCTAGAGTTGCTATTCACTAGAATTGGCATAGCCTCAAGACCCATCAACTTAGCCACCACCCCCGGTTTGCACCAAACTACACTCTCTCCTGCTAATACTGGTGGCAGAACTGGTGTTTTATCAGATACTGGATTAAAACCATCCTTGTTCTTCAACACCTTTCTTAAACCATGGTCGCTGCATATTGACTTCCGGCCGCCAGTGCTAATGGGAGGCAAGTTCCGGAATGAAGACCGATACATCGCATCCTTCCCATCAAGAGAGAACCTCGGGTACTGGTTTAGCGCATTCCTGGCAGATCGTAGAATGTCAGAATTATTAACACACGACATTCGGCCCCGCATTTCCCCGTACTCGTCTAGCTTTGCGTTTCTGGCCATCTTCTCTTCAAACTCTAACTGCAATATCATCTCCTCCAGGGTCGGTGGAGTTTTCTCCCCTGAAGTTCCGTTGCCCAAGTAAGAGGAACCAAAACCACCCAGAGACTTTCCAGCTGTTGAGCAGGAGCCACGGGTACTGGCAGTACTTTTGTGTTGGTTGAGAATGGAGGTGGAGTTATCACCGTTGCAAAAGCTACTATAGCCTTTCCTCATCTTGGCTCCCAAGGAGTTTTTGAGGAGGAAGAAGGACAAGTCCTTCATTGCATGAGAGCGCATAAAAAAGAGTCTCAGAAAGAAGAGAGGGGGTTGAAGCCTTGACAAAGGGAGATTGGAAGTGTCTGGTAAAAGAAGAGGAATTGAAGAAGTTATGGAACGTGAGTGGAGTGAATGGGAACGGTGTGACTTCCTGTTGTTGGATGGCATTAATGACACTCACATGACAAATAGGGGAGTCTTCACAGGTTTCCCTCCCCACCCTGCAAATTCTGCAGAGTACTTTAGAGCAAATGCCTTAGGCTGATGACTTTAAGTACATTTTATCCTCTCTAGTAACTGAACTGTATTTTATGGGATTATTTCAATCACATCCCATGTTTTACAGTTTTAGGTTTTAAAATTTTTAAAACCCTTCAAAACAGTTTAATTCTTATTTTAGTTTAGAACAGGACCAAACCTAATTTTGAACATCCCTTCAAAATATTATCAGATTTTTTTTTTCCATCTAACTTGACATTGGAAGCCCAAGGTCATCGTGACCACAGATCCTGACAAGAAATACAAGCTCATCAATGCTGTCTTGCCGTATCTAAAATGGCTTCGAACATCTGGCTTATCACTGCTGCTTGCTCTCTCCTTCTTCGGCACTTCCCTTGGTAATCCCTCGGGTGAAGCTCCCAAATGGGAGGCGATAAAACGGGAGGAATGGTGATAAGAGTAGATCAGGTTTACAAAATGAAATGTGTTGTGGAATTTTAAATAAATTGAATTGCCATTACTTACCAAAAAATAAGGAATATGAACTGTCATTCCATAGTCCTACTGGTCATGTAGATTGAGGAATAGTGATTGTAATGACCTAAATGAAGTACTAACTCAATAATTCAAATAAAAAATCTAACAATACAACTCAAAATCTTAACCACAAGTTAGTAGTATTCCGCTTGTTTCTATATATATTGGACTAACTTTTTTCACTCGCAGATGTGGGTTGAGATATCACATTGATACCATTTGAAATCTCATTCCCTCACTTTATCCAGCATGAGCACTCAACCTACATTCAAAAGAACCAAATAATTTACATAAAGCACAATCATACCCGCAGCCGTGAAAAACTGCCCCCAAGATCCGTACCTGCAATGTTTCTACCACTAGACAATCAGAGAAGAAAAGCAGCCTAAAATCCCAAGACACTAATTGTATCTGATTGTGCGTTTCTTGACTCGTACCGGATGTGCTTATTATATCTATAACAAAAACGCATGGGATTTTCAGAATTCACAAATGTAAATCAAATGAATATGGTAACAGAGGAATGATGCTACTACGCACCTTTGGGATTTAATCTTCTTTTCTTAGCATACCATGGCAGTGCCTCTGTTTTGCGCAAGCATCTTCATGTCAATCTTCGTTATTGCTGCTGTGTTGCGGTCTCACCTCCCACCAGAACTGAGCATTCTGTTATTTGGATACCTTTTGACGCACTATAACATTTCAGGGCCCTGGCTTGCCGTTGGGTTATTCTGCATCATAAGTACAAAATATAAATACTTGTCTGGCCAGTTGAATAAGTTAAGGACAGATTACTACAAGTCAAATCAGATTGTAACATTACTGAATCACTGATCGAAGTTCGAACTAGCGAATGGTGTTCTCTTATCCAAACTAACAGATACCAACAATTAAAATGACTTGCATTGAATCCTGTCGTACTTGCCAAGGATGCTTCTTTCATGAGTTCACCATAACATTTCATCATAAATCCTGCATACGTTGCACCATATCCCACTTCCAATGAATCAGAATCTTCATGAACCCTCAACCGGCCTAAATGGAAATCACATCTGCAAAGGCACCGTAACAATGAAAATTAGTAGAATACTTTCATTCATACAAATTGCTTACGAAATGTGATAATTAAGTTAGAATTCAAGCAGAAGCAATAGGAAAAATCTGAAATGAAAAAGAGATTAGAATAGAGGAACTATATCATTGACCAATAACACACTGCACTAACATGTAATATGGTGCAATATTACCAATCCTGTTGCCTAAAAGTTTTCAATTTATATAGAAAGTATCAAAAGCTAAACTGTTTCTCTGCAAACTGAAACAACATAACAACCAAAACATACTAATTTACCAGTATTTACCACCACCTCCAACCGTGGAATTCATCCAAATACATCCCTCTAGTCCAACATGCTAAAAACATTTTAATACCTATTTTTCATTTTAGAAATAGAACAATAAGTGAAAAAGAGAAAAAAAGAAAGAAAGAAAGAAAAGGCAATGGATTCACTTGAAATTGAATACATGTCATTGCCTATATCCCAGCAAAAGTAAGGAGCATACTGTGTTCAAAAGAAATCCTATTCCAAGAAAGATCACCAGTTTCACCTCCTCCAAATTGAGAAGTTGAGACTTAAAATGCGGAATTAGAAGTCTGACCAACAATAAATTAATGTGGCCCCATAAACATGCCCTCTCCAAAGGTCATGCACTTTACAACAATAATACTCAGATTATACAAACCTTGGTTTTGCATGAAGGGTCTCACTAGAAATAGTTAACTTCAGTTAGCAAATAACTTCAGAAGGCTACTGATGTATATTGCAGGAACAACAAAACTAAATAACTGACTAAAAGATGAAAACCAAAAGTTGGGTAGTAAACACAGGAGGAGCCATCATAGGCCCAGAGGGGGCACAGCTGTCCCCCTCACATTAGGAAAAACACTGTTTAACCTAGCCTCATAAAATAGTTTTCCAGTTACCACCTTTAAATATGTATTTTTTATTATTTCCCATGTCAAAGTCATTTTTTGTTGTTGTTTTTCTCTTTTCTTTTGATTGTGATGAATATATGGGTGAAGTATCCAGGATGTTTAGTTGTTGTTTGATCAAATGCCTCAACAGAATATTTGTTTTTATCTGCTGAAGCTATACGGCTGGAGGTAGGGAGAGGAAGGGGCCGGGGACACTATGTTACTATCCCTGGACATAGCCTATGGCTTAATACTGCCAATTTGCCTGCCTGCTTCATTTCACTTTAAAAAAAAGGATACTTGCAGACGGAGATGACCGACCAAATACTGATATGAGACAAAAATTAACACTCTTAGTACTAAGAGTTTATTGATAACCGACCAAACACAAATGTAAGACAAAGATTAAGACTCTAAGTACTAAAAATTTATTGTAATAAAACTCCGAGAACTAAGAGTTTATTATAATAATTCAATAAACTATTAGTTGTAAAGTGCATGACGTAGCTTATTTAGTTTATTTAGTTATCCAAATGAGGTAGCTTATTTATTGGTTATAAGCCAAATAAGTCATCAGCCATGTTATTCAAACGGGCCTTTGTCTGTATTTAGCCCGTCATCCGTGATCCTTGCATGTAACACAGCTATTTTACGAACCATATCACTCACACATGGTGAACAATTCAATTGTGATCAGACAAAATGGACAGGCAACAGTTTGAACATAAAAGACTCCCCAGTCGCATTGAATGGCATTGAGAAAAAAGTAAATTATAGGAGAAACTAAAGATGGAGGAAGAAGGGTTTGAAAACCAAAATCTGAGCTCCCTGGCCGTTAGGCTTTGTGTACCCCAAGAAGTTCCCTTCAGAAATTCTATCGCTGCCTTTTGGATCAACATGCGTCTGCATCATAAGCAGAGAAGTGAAAGGTTGAGGTGCTTCTTGTGGAGGTTGCAATGGCTGATTCATGGCATCCAGAACCCCATCACGGCATCACCCCCACTTTCCAAACAGGTAGCATCGACATTCCCCTGCCAAGCTCTCCAATTTTCCCTACCCAGAACCAAATTCTCACTACCACAATCACCGCCATCCCTATTACTCTTATCCCATGTTTGGCATATCACAAAATTCAACTTTTAAATTGTGTGTTTGCATTTGGCCTACCTTTTAAGTCTCTCCTTTTGATTTAAAAATCACAAAAAATCAATTGATTTGGCTTAAGTAGTTTTTTTTTGTTTTTTTATTTTCACTTTTTTTATATGATTTTATGCTTATTTTTTTTATTTTTTTTTTAAAACCTAAAAACCACTACAAAAACTAATCTAAACACAGATTGTTAAAATGTTTTTATTTTTTTTCACCTTTCTTATCAAGAGAAAAAAATTATATACCTGTCAAATATTTTAACATTTTTTAAATAAAATAATTATAAAACTCTTAATTAAAAATTTAATTTTACCATAAAAAATCGTATTAGTATTTTAAATATTATAACTTAAAAATAAAAAATAATAACATTTTAACATAATTTAAAAAGATTACTATAAACAATTTATTACAAACAATGGCCCCGTTTGGGTGGCATTTGTTTATTTGTCTATTGGCTTATTTACTTATTAGCAAACAAGTCAAATTACATTTAAATCACTTCGTTTAGCTAATTTGTTTATTTGTTTATTTGGCTATTCAAACGAGCTTATTTTCTTATTTGGTTATCCAAACGAGTTTATTTAACTTATAAGTCAGCTTATTTGCTTAATTGGCTACCTAAACGAGTTTATTTATTTATTTATTTATTTACTTATTTGGCTACCCAAACGAGCTTATTTGTTTATTTAATTTTTGACTTACTTGACTACCTAAACGATGTGATTTTTTTTTTACTTATATTCTAATAAACAAATAAGCAATTTTGCCCAAACAAGGCCAATTTAATTTTTTCTCACCTTTTTATATTAAATATAAAGGAAAAAACTAAACTTTTTAATAACTGATGAACGCTTTAGACCTCGCGACTCGCGAGCTTAGAGAACACCATTAAAGTTTTTTTTTTTTATTTTTATTTTCTAACAATTGGAAGGTCAAGCACCGAGCAGAACAATTTTTTTTTTTTTTTTAACAAACGAAGAGGGTGTTTAATGCTTTCTCTCCACTAATTCCTCCAGCATATGTAGTTCTTTCGTCCAACATAAATCGATTAATTTACAGGCCTAAATCTTAAGAGAGAACCTCAGAGGAGGAGTGATTACAATACTATTTTTCCAAAAAAAGGTTTTCCAAAATAGTTATCAAATTTTAAAATGAATGGATCAAAATATTTTGAATTACAAAAAAAGCAGGCAAATTAACCCATCCTACCATGCAACACCCCAAAACCACATTTAGTTGGCATGAGAAAATCCTTGGCCCTTAATTGGATAATGTTATTGATTTGCTTATTTAACATTGTAAATTTTTTGTATTTAATAAATTTTTTTAATTATTTAGTCAAATTATTATATTTTTTAAACTCTTCTCGTTGAGACGAACTAAAAAATAAATTTTTTTGATCAAAACATAAAAAAAAATGTTCATAAAAAATAAAAATAAACAAAAATAAACCAACAATAAGCTAAATTCTATGTTACTTATTTTTTACTTTAATGGACTTTTTTCATGTTTTGATAAAAAAAATTTACTTTTTAAGTTCTTCTCATCAAAAAATAAAAAAATTTAGTCAAATGTTGAACTAAATTTTAAGAAGGCAAAAATAAGCAAAATCATGGAATTTAGCCCAAACAGGACCTTCTCGTGCCAACATACTGTGTAAATCCACAAAAGCATAAGCAAACAAATGTAATATTACATTCATCATTCTAGAATAATCTGAGTGTTATTTTACAGCATTTTTAATACAAGTTCACCCACAATCTTCTTTTATTTCTTCGCACAAGGATAAAAGATGCTAAACTCAGTTCTGATATGCAAAGAAAGAACCACATGTCAAACGGCACATGAATAATGCGTATTACGAACTCGTCACACTAAGCCGGTAATGCAAAGCTTTGCTGTGTCCAGTGTGGAGGATCCATTACAGCACAAGCATCAGACTTCTCAAAATCAGCAACCTACATCGAAACCAAGAGACGTAAGAGTACAATTCTCAGAATATTTACATTATGGGGCTTGGAATGTCGCAAAAAGTTAAAGACTTTTAAGAGATTTAGTTTTTTTAGGCAAAGAAAAAGAGAGGAAAAAAAAAGTGAGTTTGTATGGGATACAGTTTTTTAGAGTCGGTTTTGGTTTTATTTACTTCTTGTTGAAATATTTAATATGCGTTACTTTTACTTTTAAGTTGTCGTGTTTTAAGAATAGCACGGTTATTTTCTAAGAGTATAGTTGATTTTTTGTACTGAGATTTGAGAGTATAAAATAGTCATTTCATTTTTTAAAAAAAAAGTTAGATTGTTTGGATGTGAATAGACTTTTTCATTGACAAAAGAAGTGAAAAAACTCAGTTGTTTTGTTTTCAGAATGTCAAATAGTATGGCTTAAATGTCAATCTTTTTAATAAACAAAAAGTCAGCTATTTTTTGTGTTCCAAACAGGGGCTAAGCCACAGGATGAAGTAACGGAAGACAGAAGTTGCATATGCTCCGTACCTTCTCATTGCAGCTTGGGCAATAGTGATATTTATGCCAGAGGCAGTCCATTGAGGGACAAAGAAAACAAACTCCAAGCATCATGGGCATCATGCAACCAACAACAGCCGCCAAACTAGGCTTTGATCTGGATTGCACATCACAAGAAACAAGGGGTAGGCAAAACTTGATTCAGTGCAAAATACAACTTGGTGACATCTTCAACCATGTTTTAACTGCTGCAGCTCTTCTCATACTACAACTATATATATAAGCATGAGAAATATGAAAAGGGGAGGAGAGGTTTGGAAGAGTGATTATAAAACCAACTTGGGCAATGTTGTAAGCTCACAAAACCCAGAAAGTGCACAACCAAAAAGTACAACCAAAAGAAATCGAATTGCTTCATCAACAAAAAATGTCAAATTCGACAATATGATCGAAGAAATTTCTCAAGATGACCAAAACAGTTCTTTAGATAGAACCATAATGCAATAACCAAATCCTTTGGCAATTTCTCTGCTACATCTTTTCTAATTTGGATTTCTTGTATTTTTTTCATTGTGGACTCCTTGTCCTCCTTTTATTGTAAGTTCTTCCTATGATTAATATTATTCTCTTTTCCAGGTTCTTCATGTTCTAAAAACTTTCAACACCATTCAAACACTCATTGAGTTAATGTTTACGTTTTTCGCTCTCCAAAACCAATCTTACCCCAAATTAAAGAGCATAGAAGACATTATTTCACAGGGTGTTGTTGTCAGTCATTTGCAATGAGCATTCAAAATATATGCCCTGGGAAATGTTGCTTTTCACCGATATCACATTTTGCTTCCCACTATACATTCTCTCTAACCAATTTATTTGCATGAACTCAAAGCAATAACAGTTTCCACTTAAGCAATGCTAGGACAAGGATTTGTAAGGTAATAATGTAAGAGACATCTTAACCAGTAGTCACGAATATCCAGTAGCATTACAAATTTACAGCTCAACGTTATCTTACTGTACCTTCTGACTCCATTGTCATAGAAACGAGAAAATCTTAATCCACACTAGTCACAACTCTACATCATATGAACCTCCTTGATGTCTCTCTTTTAACTTCATACAACATGTTGAACAGAATTGTCTACTTTTAATTAATATAACCGGTAACTACATTGCCATAATGGGTTTTATAATACGCTGAAACCTATAAGAGATGAGCAACAAAACCACTTAGACAAGCACTCTAGCTTCCCAGACATTAGGTTGAGGCCATTAATCTTATAGTTCGGTCATGAAGAACACAGCGCACAAGTTACTAGACCAAGCTGGATGTGAAACACAAGCTATCTAGCAGCCACAACACAAGTTTACTTCATCCCGTATGACACTCTTCAATGTCTTCACCCACGTGTGCTTTTGGAAACTCAAGTCAGTAGGCTTATTCCGAGAAATACACAGAAGCCAATAGTGGACCGTCTGCTATCGGGACAGGCAGCCCAGTCGGCATCGGAGAATGCAAAGAAGGGCAATAAAGGTATAGGCCCTGTTTGGACTAATTTGTGTAGTTTTTGCTTTATTTTTGGATCTTTTTCTTCTTTGGATCAATTTTTTTTTACTTTTCCAAATTCTCGATGAGAGAAACCAAAAAAGTAAAAATATTTTATTAAAAGATGAAAAAGTTCACTAAAAACGAAAATAAGTAACATAAAATTTGACTTATTTTGGTTTTTTGTCTTTTTGAATAAAAAAGTTTACTTTTCCGGATATTCTCGATGAGAGAGGTCGGAAAAGTGTAATAATTAGACCAAACGATGAAAAAAAATTCACTAAAGATAAAAATAAGCAAATAAGACAATATTGTGAACAATGCCTCAATATACACCATGTAAATAGCAAAGACAATTGGATCCGTCAACTTTCCTCATGAAAGTTTAATCACTTATCTTTTGTCAACCAAACTTCTAAAACAGAACCAACCATCTTTCGAGTTGAGCAGTGAGGACTACTTGTGAATCACTAGCAAAGGCCAAAAGAAATGTGCTCACCAATATGGCCAGAAAAGCATTTTCACTCTGACCATCTTAGATAATAGCCAAGTTAGGTCTGTGCACAACTAATGGTGAATAACAAAATAACTCTCTTCTTCTGTGAAGCAGTGGGATGCCCCAACTTATTATGGATTGGCTTAAGGATTACACAACATATCAACTCAATTCAACTTGATAGACCCTTTCTCCAAGGGCCAAAGGTGAACTATGCACATGAACCCTTCATCACCATCCATCATAAAATCCATTATTATCCTTTGAATATTTCAATTTTTATAGAATCAAGATTGTTATAAATTTGGAACTCTTTCTTAAAAGTAGTGATACTCAAATAGAAAGTGGACCAATGCCTTGAGAAATATAATTCTAGGTTGAATAGGCAGGGATGGTTCTGCATCAGATTTAACAAATCCAACCCACCTAAGAATGTATTCCACTACAAGGACATTGAAAAGTAATAGATAATTGCACAAAATTAATCCATTCAACAAGGTTGGAGTTCTGGGCAATTTATCATTTTGATATCTCAGGGGTACGAGCTAGTTTATACGCAATTGCGCACCTTAACTAATCCTTAGGAGACCAATCCAACATCTATTAGTGGGAGACAAAATTCTTTATGAACTAACCTCAAAGAGTTAATAGCACTTAAGAAGTTTCGAAATTAAAACTTTAAAAGGACCAAACCCATAAGGCCATGTTCGTATTGAAGGACCGGATTAAAAGAGATTTTCCCATGACAAAATAGTCATAGGATTAAATATCCATAGCATTGTTTATCCCATTCTTAATCCACTCTCATGTTTCATTGTTTGAAAGGGATTAAAAGGGATTAATTTTTCTATGAATAATTCATTTCCCTCTCTAATATTTTCCCTTTCTATCCTACCCTCCCCATTTCCACTAGTTATCCGGGATTGTGTGTGCAATCCGAACTATTTGTGGGAACTTCTATTTTAGATCCACACATGGGATACAAAAGATTACTCTGGACTAATAGTCCAATCCTCCAATACAAACAAACATGGCCAAAATCCCTTGACCAACAGGCCAATCCCTTGGGTTCCGAGCAATTTATCATTAACAAAAACAATTACTACAATTGGAGATGAGAAGGCAATGAAAGCACATCTGGGTAATAAAGAAAAGTGAAAAAGATCAAAATTCCGGTTCAGAATTCAACTGAATTTCAAGGTCAACAGAATCTGGGAATTACCTGACGGTGGTGAGACCGGAGGTGCCGCAGTAAAGGCAGTTGAAAGGAGCAGGGGAGTCTCTGTAAATGGTCTGTTGAATGGGGATTCCCTTCGGATCGCCGATGACGGCGTTGGGAGGGATGGCTCCGGCTTGATAGGGGTTCTCTCCGACGTAGTATTGTTGATGAAACTGCCGGGGCATCGGAGCCTGGTAGGGGATCCCGATCGCCGGCTCGTCGGTCTTCAACATTCCTCCAAGGCCGATCTTTCGTCAAATCAAACGCAGCTCTGATCCAATTTCCAAGTTCCGTACTTTCGATGAGAAACAAGGGTATTATTGTAGGTATGTTCAATCTTCGAACACAGACTTGCAACAATACGCGTGTGTGGGTATATATATGGGTTTTAAAATGATGAAAGTGTACATTGCGGTCCTACACGAAGAACTGACTTCTGACTTCTGACTTGTAACGGATGTAATTTCCTCCGCCCGACTCCGCCCGCCCGAGTTTTGTAGGGTTTTACCTGCTTCCAATAACAAATCGGAGAGGAGATAGTATTTGTTCTTTCTGCTTTTTTTTTTATTTCGCCTGTTTCGTTTACAATTATATAAAATAAATATTTTTTAAATATTAATATACATATAAAATAAATTTTATAAATATAATAAATTCAAAATATTAAAATATTATATTTATATTTATTTTTTTATATTTTGTATATTTAGTTATATTAATTTATCAATTATAATTTTTTATTTATTATATTATTTATAATTTTTATTAATATTATTTTTTTAAACATTAAAAATTATATCTAAAATATTTTCATACCCGTCCAATTCACCGCAATATCTCTGATATTTTTTTCCGTTCGCCGTGATCAAATAAGAGACGGAGATGGAAGAATTAATTTTCGGCCTGACCCCGCCCTATTGTCATTTTTACCCTTGTTAGTTGCCTTTGAGACTGGCCGGGGCCGGACGTGGTGTGCCGTCACATCATCATTTTTATTACGCGGAGATAAAAAAAGAAACTTGGTGAAAACACGAAAATAGATTCAATATATTAATTATTTAATTTTATACTATTTAAATATTAATTTTACTAATATCGATTGAATAATAATATTGGTTCATAATTAATTATTTTTAAAAAATATTTTTTTATTTTTTTATTTCTTTCTTTTACTCTTATTTCAAATATAGCATAAAACAAAGAATTCTAAAGCTCACCCAATGTTCATTTATTATGAAAATGCTATAAGCTAATAAATTTATATTGTCTTGAAGCTAGCCATTTCATTATAAATAATAAAGTTAAAAATTAATTTAGACTATTTAATTAAAATATTATGCTAGATAATTATTTATATTATACTAAATTATTTTTTATTAAACAATATTTTAAAATAAAATATATGTAATATTTTATAGCAATAATTCAAAATAGTATCGAGTATTTTGCTAGTACCGATACATAAAGTTTCAATAAGAAAAATCATACTTTATCCAGTATGCTTGAGCACATATTGGAACGGAACGAAGACGGAGGTTGTTACTAAAGCACCGATAAGCACATATTAAAACGGAATAAAGACGGTGGCAGTTACTGAAGCACCAGCAGCAGAATATTGACGGAAATGTATTAGGAATAGCTTGTATAGTTTAAGTGACTTAAATGAATGAGAGTTAAAGATATATAATATGTAAAATAATTAAAATTGTCTTTTCATATTTTTTAAAAGAAATTATATATATTCTTAATTTATATAATTGAGGATACGAAAACAAAAATTAGAGCAGAGAAAACAATCACTGTCCTCGCCTCACATGTTAAGGAAGGAATAAACCTATAAATAACAAATCCGAGATGAGATGGGGCCGGAAAATTCCTATACCTTAATTGATAAATCTTTTATTTTTGATTAGTTTGTAATATAAACATGTGTATTTAGGTTTTGTTTGGTAGTTAGTTTTAAGTGAGCTTAAATTTTTTTGGCTTAATGCCTATACCTTAATTGATAAATCTTTTATTTTTGATTAATTAGTAATATAAATGTGCATTTAGGTTTTGTTTGGTGGTTAGTTTTAAGTGAGCTTAAATTTTTTTGGCTTAATGCTTAAAGATCAACGCCCCCTCATGGCGGGAAATGCTTTGGGAGCTCGGTTAGCATCACATCAAAAATCCTTTTTTGGAAACTTTTGCTTTATTTCTTTTTGCTTAATGCTTTTTAGCCTGTGTTTGGCCTGGCTTTTAAGCCAGGTATTTTAGCTTTTTTCACTAAAAAAAAGTCACTTTGTTTAGATTTTGACAAAAAAGTTAAGTTTTTTTTATTTTCTCTCACAAAAAAAGTAACGATTTAACACAAAAAGTAATGATTTAACACCAAAAAGTCTAAAAATCACTAAAAAAAGCTAGTCCAAACACAGGCTTAGTCTTTTTGTCTTTTTTCTCATTAACCCAAAATACTTTTATATATTTTTTAAAATATTATAATTTTTATTATATATATATTTTAAAATATATATTTGTGGAACCTATTCGTTAAAATCTAATCAAACAAAAATTATATTAAATATAAAATAATGTGAAAATAAAAACAATATATGACAACGTTCATTTAGCTAAAAACTATTTGGGCTTATTGCCTTATTTTTCTTTTAGTTTAAATTTATTTTAAGCCAAATAAACATTTAGGGTTTAAATCACCTAAATTTCTAACCAAACTAATTTTTTATTTTTTTAAATTCAAAATAACTTTAAATAAAAAAACTCAATTTAAAACTAAATTACGAAACAAGTTCTTAGTATTTTTTAGCTCTAATAACCCGGAAGCAAGTTCTTAGTATTTTTTTAGCTCTAATAACCCGGAAGCACAGCTTGTAAGGATGGGAAGGGAAAGACAATTCCTCAA
Source organism: Heliamphora exappendiculata (assembly GCA_034768845.1). Classification (NCBI taxonomy): domain Eukaryota; kingdom Viridiplantae; phylum Streptophyta; class Magnoliopsida; order Ericales; family Sarraceniaceae; genus Heliamphora; species Heliamphora exappendiculata. The sequence goes on from JAOTRH010008101.1 coordinate 19,551, forward strand.
ATGCTAATAAGTTGTTTTGACTTTTAAGTTTTTGTGTGGTGGGTTTCATTCTTATAAAACTTGTTGGGAATTCCACTCGTTCTGATGTTTCTGACCATAAATTTACTTTCACTTGCTTACCCTAATAAAAAAGGAAAAGAAATAATGTAATGCAACTGCAAGCGTTACAAATTGAACCAATATTGAGCGTCAGGGCACGATTACTCTATTCCTTGGTAAGTTTTATATATGATGAGGAGTACATGAGAGCAGCAAAAATATAATGATAACTTTGACTAACTGCAAAGACCGATCGAGAGCGAAGGACTGAACAGAACGACGAGTAGACCGACCGATAATTCACCCATCGACCTGGTCCCTTACACGATATACGCCATGACCAAGCGCTGAGCAAGTGAGTAGATTGACAGATCAAATTATCTCAAATATCTAATGATAGCCTTGACGGTCGATCGCACGAAACCAACTCCAAGAATCATGCCATTTCAAATTACGAGAGAATACACCCCCCCGATCATAAAGGATTGACCCATATCCCTGTCAAACCATATCTGAATCCTACGTTTAGCCTATCAAGAACCTAGCCCCTACGAAAACGTATGTAATCATTCTCTTGTAAATACAAGTTGAGTCATAATTGCTCTCAATAAGAAAGAACTAACTTAGTATTGGAGGGTCTTTGGAGGGCATCCCACCAGTATCAAGGATTGCTTACATCTTGCCAGTTGAACGACTTAAGAGCTGTTGGAAAATAGTAGATTTTGAACTTATGCGAATATGATTTTAGCTAACTTTTGAGCTAAATAACTTTGGATTGGATTAATCTTTTTTTATGATTCCAAATCCTAATATGTTCGTCTCCATGAGTAATTTATCATAGTTTTTACGGCGTTCTAAATCGATATCGGGTGAATGAGAAATTGACTCTAAAAATGAAGTTTGAAAGTTGAAAATATGAAGGTAACTTGAAGGCAAAAAGCCTTGTCCCACATCGAATAAAGATAAAAGTTTATGGTAGCTTATATAGCCTACGTTGGAGATAAAAGGTTGACTTTTTGGGTCATTCCAACTTTTTTTGGGAGAGGAGTTATGGACAAAGTTTAACTTAGTCCATTGAACCACGCGCGCGCCGCCGCCGCCGCCTGGTCGAGCCGAGCCGGGCAGCGGGTTAGGGGTTGGGGCTCAGGTCGGTTCATCCCTTATCTTTTTTCGAGAAATTCATTTGAATTTTCGAATTAAAAAAATTTTTACGAAAAATTTAAATTTCGGTTATCTTCAAATTTTCGAACCGGTTCTTTACCGAACCAAAACCACGCATCTATTCCGACCGGGTTATGTCTGTTGGACGGGCAATTTTACTGCCATGGATCGAACTGGTACGATGACGGTTCGGTTCATCTGAACTGTTGCTCCCGCTGCTTATAAAAAGGCTGAAGCATTCCCGTTTCAAAGATACAATTTTCCAGTCTTCTTCTTCCTCCTACGCTGCCTCCATTATTGCTCAGTTTCTGTTCTTAATTTCTGTATTTTTCTGCATATATGAGAGAGAGTTCGAACATAGCTTTATGGTTCGCCGAGTCTTTTGATTGCTGTGCTGCTTCAAAAGACTGCAGATCGTTGTATCCTGTGAGACGTTTGCCGTGAACTCGAAACACCGTAGGAGGGCAATTTCGTCTTTAGGAGATCGTGTCAAACACGAGTCTCGGTCTTTCCTATACTGTTTCAGGTTCTTTAATTACAGTATTTATAATTTTTGAGTTTTGCGTTTTTACTGTTGTAATTTTTTCAATTTAAGTATTACTGGTTTATACAGCAGATTATTATTTTTTAAATTCCAATTTTATTTTACTGCAATATAAATAGTCTTTAATAGATTGTTTAATTAATCTGAAATGGATTAATTAATTTGTTTTATTTGTTTATTTTATAATTGCAGTATAAATTCTATTTATTAAATAATCTGTTCTTGCAGTATTTTTCTATGCAGTTTTACATTAATTACAGTTTAATTGTTTTTATAAAATAGTTTTCATATTACAATATGTTTTAGTTTTAATTACAATAATTTAATTCTGTAATTATTTAGGTATTATTCAATTAATCACATGTATTGTCTTAATCTATTATGTACAGATTATTCAAGTATTGAAGCGGTTTATCTATAATTTTATATTAATTGTAGATATTAAAAGAAAAAAAATAAATGTTTATTTTTCGAGTTGCTAAAACAGTTTTCTTTGTATTGTTTATGTTATATCAGAATATTAAATAAATATGGCATCTAAAAATGTTGATTCTATTGTTACCACTACTCCTGACCCGATTATGCCATCAGTGATACTGGCGGTCACTACGACAGTTTCGGTGAATAATAGAGAAAAGCCAGAGAAGTTCAATGAAATTGATTTTAAAATATGGCAACAGAAAATGTTGTTCTATCTTACAACCTCAATCTGGATAGATTCCTACGTGAAGATGCTCCGATGTTGACTGAAGGTGAAACTGACCGACAAGCAGTTGCTGCTGTGGATGCATGGAAACATGCTGACTTCCTATGCCGAAATTATATCCTCAATGGACTGGACAACACACTGTATAACGTGTATAGTCTGGTCAAGACGGAAAAGGAGCTGTGGAAATCCTTGGATAGCAAATATAAAACAGAGGATGCTGGTGCGAAGAAATTCGGTGTCAACAAATTTTTGGATTATAAGATGGTGGATTCAAAGCCTGTTGTTGGACAAGTTCAGGATCTCTAACTTATCCTGCATGATATTCATACAGAAGGTATGTTTCTGAGTGAATCCTTTCAGGTTGTTGCTATTATTGAGAAATTACCGTAGGGTTAAAAAATTTCAAAAATTACTTGAAGCATAAGCGCAAGGAGATGAAATTGGAGGACTGATTGTCCGATTGAGGATAGAGGAAGACAACCGCAAGTCTGAGAGGAAGACCGGGATGGAGTCCAAGGCAAATGTTGTGGAACAAGCGCCTAAGGTCAACAACAAGAAGAAAAAGCATGTTGGTGACAGAGGCGGGGACTCCAAGAGGCTCAAACTCAAGGGTAAGTGTTACATATGTGACAAGTTAGGGCATCGAGCAAAGGATTGTCGCAGCAAGCGCAAGAAGAATGCCCAAGTCAACGTGACCGAAGTGGATAATCTTTCTACTGGGGTGGATGACATCAGTCTTTCTGCCGTTGTATCTGAAACAAATCTTGTTGGGAATCCCAGAGAATAGTGGGTGGACACTGGAGCTACTCACCACATTTGTTCAGACAGATGGATGTTCGCCACTGATCAGACGATAGATGGAGAACAGCTGTACATGGAAAACTCTTCTACCTCCAAGGTAGAAGGACAAAGAAGGATTATTTTGAAGATGACTTTAGGGAAGGAACTCACGCTCAACAATGTGCTGTATGTGCTAGACATTCGCAAGAACTTAGTTTCTGGGTCTCTATTGAGCAAGAATGGGTTTAGGCTAGTGTTTGAGTCTGACAAATTTGTACTCTCTAAAGGTAGGATGTTTATTGGAAAGGGGTATCAGACAGACGGTCTATTTAAATTGAATGTAATGGTCGTTGTACCAAAACTTACTATTTCTATGAATAATAATAACGTATCTTCTGCTTATATTGTTGAGTCTTTTTTATGGCAAGGTAGATTATGACATGTTAATTATAACTCTCTGCGTATATTAATTAACAATAATTGCCTGCCTAAATTTGATATTGATCCGAATCACAAATGTGAGATTTGTGAAAAGACGAAATTAGATAAGGCTACTTTCCATTCTGTTAAAAGGAATACAGAACCTCTGAATTTAATTCACAGTGATATTTGTGATTTTAAATAAATTCAAATAGGAGGTGGTAAAAAGTATTTTATTACTTTTATTGACGATAGCACTAGATACTGCTACATCTATTTGCTTAGAAGTAAG
>JAOTRH010008112.1:0-23493 GCA_034768845.1 Heliamphora exappendiculata
GGGATGAGATGAGATGAGATGAAATGAAAGCGATAGAGGAAGAGAGTGGGTGGGGTTGTAGAGGAAAGAAAAGAGTGGGAGGAGATTAAGGGTTCGAATGGTAACTAGGTTAAAATTGATTTTTATTTTTTTGTGTTTTTAATTAAGAAGTAAATTTGAGTTTAAAGTAGATTATTTGATAATTTAATTTTTGCAGTAGTTTTTTTGAAATTAGTTGTTTGTTAACGTAGTTTTTTTTAATAAGTGGTATTATTGTATTTTAAAAGTGGTAGAAGTTTGATTTGAATATTCTGAGAGTTTGTGTTTTGATTTGACTTTTTGAACTTTTAGCTTTTTTACTTTTTTACCAAACGGACAAAGTTAGCTTTTTTGCGTTTTTAACCAAAAAAACCAAAAAGCCAAATTGCCAATCAACGCCTAAAGCCCGATTGGCACTTTTGTCTCTTTGATTTTTTTTAGGTTAAAAACGCCAAAAAGTTAAAGTTACGCGTTTGACAAAAAAATAAAAAAATTAAATCAAAACATAAACTTTCAGAATATTCTATTTAAACTTTCACCATTTTTAAAATATAATAATATCCCTTATTCATAATTTATTTACTACCACTAATATTTGCTAAAAAAATTAGTATACTTTTTGTGCATTTGAAATAAATAAAATAAACTGTAAAACTAGACTTACGGACAGTATGATTTTAATCATGATAGTAGATCAAGACTAGCGTTCGACGCTAAGTCCTTAAGACAGATTTGTCCCTACTACGGTGCTTATGTTGTTACGGATGTCTATCTCCCATGATACAATTATCTGAATCCCACAGAAGAAGCACTGCAATCGATGGACCTAGTGAACCAAACCATATTTTGTACTCCCCTTTAATAGATTCCAACACTATGTATGCAATATATTACATATAAACTCTATATCAAAAACTAAAAGAGAAAACTCATATATATAGATGTACTCGTGACTATTCAGAATAGTTATGAAATAACGCGGTATGCCTATTCATACCGAATAAGTGCTACTAAAGAATACAATCCTAGAATGGTAACTAATAAATTTTCATCTTCAATCAACTATCATTCACATTAAAAAATGATTTTAAATCATTTTTTCTGACATTAATTACATATAATTTTTAGTATCAAATATATATGTATATATATATAAAAGAGTAAAATTAGCCACTTTGAACAAAAAAAAAGTTAGTTTTTTTTTCAAATAATTAATTTTAAAAATATTAACTTAAAAGATAAATTACCAAACAACATAATTTGAACTCAATTTAATTTTTTTTGGCTAAAAATACAAAAAAATAAAAAAATTAACTTTTAAGCTAATTGCCAATCGAGTCCTAAGAGAGAAAAAAAGATAGAAAGAGAGAGAGCGAGTGGATCATACCTTGAACTTGGAGGGTTTAAAATTTTTGAGAGTCATGTAGAGGGGGGGAGGTAAGAGATTAAGCTGATGTTTGGATTGAGAGGAGCAATAATGAAGAAAAATATTAATTACGTGAGAGACTGTAGGGAAGTAAAAGGAAATGGTGAGAGTTAAGAGTTATTTATCCTCTTGTTTGGTTCTCCAAAAAAGAAAAGAGGGTGTTATTTTATTTCTCTTGTTTGTTTAATAATAATTAATAAAAAAAATAATTGTGTTTAATATTTATGTACTTTTATAATTTTTTTATATTAATTTAAATTATTACTTTTAATATAAACATAAGAAGCTTCAATTTTCATTATAAAAATACCGATATCTATTCTTTCACTTTTCTTTCATTTTCTCTCAATTTTAGAGGGATAAGAAACTTGTTATTTTTTCTTTCACTTCCCTTCCATCTACTTTGTTAGGAATTTATTTATAATATTAATTATATTAAATTTCACATATTTTTGTGACAATCCAAGTTGTATAAGTATTGTAAAACTCATAGTTGACTTAAGACTCTTGTGGTTGGATAACTATAGAACTCCTAAATTATTTGATTTAGTTAAGTCATTTAATTGAGTTGTAAGTCCTAGTTGGATTAGGAGTCTTTTATCATAATATTATTTAAGCTAGAAAACTGAAGTACAACACAAGAAGTTAAGAGTACAAGTTAATGAAGCAGGTTCGTGCAAGAGCAAAAAGAAGTCTGGCACATGATCGCTTGAGCGGTCCTAAGTGCGCTCGACCGGACCCAAATACGTTTGAGCGGACCCTCCACAGTTTTAATTAGATTAAAACTCTAATTACCTAATTTTCAAGCCTATAAATAAGAACATAGGCTAGTCACAAAAATTAACTTCTGCACTTCAATAATTAGAGATTCTAAAGAAGATCAGAAGTTCTTTTCGAGTTTCAAAAATTTCGAGATTGTTCGCGTTCAACTTAGAAGGCGTTCTAAGTTTATCGACGGAGGATTTTGCCAGTGTGAAAGTATTGAAGATTCAATACTTGTAAAACTTTGAGAATTCGTTACTGTGATGATTAAGTAGGGAACAATGCACATGAATTCAGTAAGATAGCTTAAGGCGTTTGGATTGAGGATTCGATCAAAATTTGTAAATGAGTGTCTTGTAACTGTTTATTGATTAGTGCTTAATTTACCTGGACTAGAATTAATCCTGTGATTTTTTTACCAAAATTAAGTTTTTCACCTAAAAAATCTCGTGTGTTGAGTTTGAATATTTGATTCTTTATTTCTCGCATTTCACGACATAGATTGATTAAAAACGTAAAAAAAATAATTTTTTTAATTGGTTTGATTAAAAAATATATAATTAATTTTTTTAATTGGTATCATAGTAGGTTTATTTTTTTAAAAAAATAACTAAAAAAAATTTCAAAAATATTTGTAATATTCTATTTTTGATTAAAAAGGGGTCATTATATTTTCTTGATTTAAAATATTTTTTTTTGAAAAAAAACGGTCCTAATAAATCTTAATCAAGAAATTCTCAAGAAAAGAAAACTCAAATATCAGACCACCCATGTTAGATGGACGGAACTAGTCTTATTGGAAAGTTTGGATGCGAGCATTTTTTAAATCCATCAATGAAAGGTTTAAATTTTAGTTGTTAATGGCTATATCTGATTCACTGTCAAGTTTGAGAATTATTTTATTTTAAAACAAATCGAACAATAGGATAAAAAAATTTAAAAATATAAGCTAGAATAGCAAGGCTATCAATGCAATCTTTAGTAGTGTTACACCGGAAGAATTTCGACAAATTTTTACGTGTAAAATCGCCAAAAAAGCGTGGAATATCTTTGAAATCACTCATGAAAGTAGTACAACTGTAAAAAAACTCAAAATTTCAATGGCTCACTATCAGTTTTACAACTTTAATAATGAAATAAGGTGAGACATTTGATGAATTTTATGCAAAATTGAGTGATATTGTGAATTTTTATTTTATACTTGGAGAAAAAATTTCGAAATCTCGTATTATTCAAAAAAAATTACGGTCTCAACCTGAAAAATTTCAACCAAAAGTTACCGCTATTGAAGAAAGCAAATATATTGATCTTTTTAAAATGAAACAGTTAGTTAAAAACTTTCAGACTTATTAGTCGACTTTACGTCAACCTAAAGAATCGAAAGGCATTGTTTTAAAATTTTCAAATGTTAACATAGAATCTATTGATAATGAGATGGGCTTTGACCCTGAAGTTATAAATTTTATTCTTAAAAAATTTTAAAAAATTATTTTAAATAAAAAATCTAATTTCAAGGATAAGTCCAAAAAACCTAGTGACAAAAGTAAGAATGTTGCAAAAAATGAGAATTTATTTTTTCAAAAAAATCAAAATCAGATGATACAGTATTTTGAATTTCAATGGTATGGTCATATTGTTCATGATTGTCCAAATAAAAAGAAAAATGAAAGAATTTTTTTTCTATCATGTGGGATAATGAGCCAAGTAATAATGAAACAGAATCCGAGCCAAGAAATGAAGAATGTAAAATTGTTGCCTTCACTGTATCTGTTGGCTCATCTAAATCTAAATACTCTGACCGATAATCAAATGCTTTTCACAGTGATTCTGAAAAAAAAGGATTCAAATTCAGGTTCAGATTCAAATGATGGTAGTGAAAAAAATCTTCAGTGGACTTATGATAAACTGCACAGAGAAAGTTACATAATGATAAAAGTTATCACTAAGCTATCTCTGAAGATTAAAATTTTTAAAAAGGAGAATGAATGCCTTAAATCAAAATTGACCCAGTCTCAAGTTTTTGTTTCTCAACTAAAAAATTTTAAATCCAAAATATTTGAAAAATTGATCAATTCTGACAAATAGATGAATGAACTTATCGAGTCTTGTGATTCCCTTAAATCCAAAGTTTATGAATTAGAAATGGAATTGCAAGACTCAATAAATTCAAAAATCGCGTTTGAGGTGAGAATCAAAGAGTTAGAATCTGAACTGCTTGGTGTTAATACCACTCTCAAGAAGTTGAATGCATGATCCTTAAGTTTGAAAGAAATTTTGAGTATTCAGAAAGTGGCGTTAGACCGAACTGAATTAGGGTATATTGAAAATTCATCTACTTTGAAGATTTCAAGTAAAATCACTTTTGTTAAAACAAGTCAACATGCCTATAGGTTTAGGTCAAAATACTTTAAAAAGTTCAGATCAATTCAAGACCCAATTTTCGAGAAACTGTTTTCAAAAATCTTCGCCATAATCAATTAGTTTAAAAAAAATTGTGCCTATTTGTCATTATTATGGTATTGTGGGTCATATCTAACCTTCCTACAGATAGTTGAAATCCTTGTTATTGCACCTGTATGAAAAAAAAACTAGAAGATTACATGACCAAATCAGACTATTGCATGAAAAAACTCGCTGGTAGTTGGGTGCTCAAGTGAACCGTCTGAGCGTTCGAGCAGACAACTGACAGAGAGACAAAATAGCTCACTGGTAATCGAGCGCTCGAGTGGACTCAAGGGGCGCTCAAGCGGTCAATCGACAGAAAGTTATTTTTGACTAGAAACCCAGTATCTCCATGATCTCTTTGCCAAAAATTCGATCTGTATGGATTAAAAAATCATATTTGATTGGTAATGTAGTTTTGAGTGCCTCAAGAAAATTAACTTATTGATAAAACTTTTAGAAACACTCAAATTGAAACATATGTCTTGGAATAATGTTTATCTCTCTCTTAAAAAAAAGCAAAAAAAGCGTTATATATATATATATATATATTTGTAATTCTTATGACTTTCAAAATCGATAAAACTCGATTAATTCAAAGTAGATCAATTTTTATGAAATAAGTCAACATGAAAAATTGACTTATTGATTTTTGTTGGTAAGAAGTTAAAAAATTCATAGTTTTGAGTATATTTGATAATTTTTCAAATAAAAAATATTCGAACTTATGTTCAAATTTTTTATTGGAATCTTTTTAAATATTTTTTTAAGAATACTTTTTGATTTACCATAGTGATATGATCCATATGTTGATGTTGATATCTACAACCACTCCCATCTATTTATCTATTCACTGGTCCCTTCTCATTAAAAATTGTATGTACTATAAAATACTTACAAAAATGGCTACCTATACGAAATTTGCCTTTTCGTTTGTTATAATGTGAAAGTCACTGTTTATGCTATTTTTTTTATATGTATGTGAAAATGGCTACCTATATGAACCTTGCTTTCTCGTTCGTTTTAGTATGAAGGCTGCCACTTATGCTGCTGTACGAACATACTTAAAGAAATGGCTACCTATGCGAATCTTGTCTTTTTGTTCGTATTAGTGTGATAACTGCCAAATAAAAGCATAATTTTTTTTATCTATATAGTTCTTTTTGAGGGAAAGCTTCCGTCTTTCTTCAACAGATAGATATTGAAAATTTGTCCGGTTTGATTTTAAAAGTGTGAAAATTCTTAAAAATATTCAAACATGTTTCATGAAATATCAATTACACATAAGGATTGAATCTGAAATTTAAAGAAAAAATCAATAAACTCTTGCCTAAGTTTTTTTTTTTTATTTTCTCGTGACATTAAACCTTAAGTTCGTTTTTGTTTTGAAAATTTGAGTAAATTCTTGGTTAAATTTTTTTTAGGAATTTATTTATAATATTAATTATATTAGATTTTATATATTTTTGTGGCAATTCAGGTTGTACAAGTTTGTAAAACTCTTAGTTAGTTTAGGACTCTTGTGGTAGGATGACTACAAAACTCCTAAATTATTTGATTTAGTTAAGTTATTTAATTGAGTTGTAAGTTTTAGTTGGATTAGAAGTCTTTTATCAGAATATTATTCAGATTGGAAGACTGAAGTATAATACAAGAAGCCAAAACTATAAGCTAATGAAACAGGTTCGTGCAAGAGCAAAAAACAGTTTGGCACATGACTGCTCGAGCGGTCCCAAATGCGCTCGAGCGGACCCCAGTTAGTTTTAATTTGATTGAAACTCTAATTGCCTAGTTTTTAAACTATAAAAAGGAGCATAGGCCAGCCACGAAAATTAACTTCTGCGTTTCAATAATTAGAGATTTTAAACCAGATCAGAAGCTTTTTTCGAGTTTCAAAAATTTCGAGATTGTTCGTGTTCAACTTATAAGGCACTCTAAATTTACTGATGGAGGATTCGGCCGTTGTGAAAGTATTGAGGATTCAATACTTGTGAAGTTTTGAGAATTTGTTGCTGTGGTGATTACGTAGAGAACGGTGCACGTGGATTCAGTAAGATAGCTTAAGGCGTTTAGATTGAGGATTCAATCAAAATCCATAAACATGTGTCTTGTAACTGTTCAATTGGTTAGTACTTGATTTACGTGGAACATGGTTAGTCCCGTATTTTTTACCCAAGTTGGATTTTTCACGTAAAAATTCTTGTGTGTTGAATTTGGATATTTGATTCTTTACTTCTCGCATTTCATGACATAGATTGATTAAAAACGAAAAAGAATAATTTTTTAATTAATTTGATTAAAAAATATAAAAATAATTTTTTCATACTTTCCTCTCCTCTCTAAAAATAATCTAAACAATATTATAACTAACTTTTTTCTTTTAAATCCTTCACTTTCCCTCTAAATAATTCAATCCAAACGAAAGCTAAGAGAGAAATAGAGAAGAGATGAGGAGAGAAAAAGTAAGTGGGTATGAGATTAAAGAGGAATTTAAACTCGTGTAAATTCTAATAATAATATAATAATATATATTAATTGCTTAAATACAATAAAAATATAAATAAAAATATATTGTCACTATCATTCTCTTCCTTAATTCTCTAAAGATATACCAAATTAATTCCCACCTTTTTTTTTAATGCAGTTTGCCCTATTCTTCTCTTTATCTATACACACTAAATAAAAGTAAACAATTTTTTGCTTTTATTTTATCATCTAGTCTTTTAACAACAAAAAAAATTAAAACTTACAACAAGAAAGAAATTAAAAAAAGACATTTTACTTGATAATCCATTTTAAGTAGGATTTGTTGCTATGAATTTTATATACGAAAATATATCATGCATGAAGCAGGAACTTCAAGGAAAAATAGTTTTTATTTGAAGCATTTTCCTGAGAAACAAAGTGGAGCCATAATAGTTAAGACCCGAGAATCGAAAGTCATGCATTAAGAGAAAAAATAAGAGTAAATAAATCAACCTCGGTGATCTTTCGTTTGTTAAAGACGTCTTGATCAACATTGTTGTTTTCTATCATTTTGTACTTGTTCTTCGCATCAAAATTGACATTGTGCATCGACCAAATTTTGGAATCAACAACAATCACTAGTTGGCACTAAACTACACCAATACATGACTGTGATCAACAAGTGTAGATCATTCATGCATACAAATTTAAGCAACATATGAAAAAAGAAAAATGATGCATTTACAAAAACTCCAAAGCAAGAACAATAAAGATTAAAATATTGGATATGAAAGAAACATCATCAACTTTGGTTAGGATGAATTGCAAAGTTGAGTTGATCCACGCCAAGAATTTTAATTTGCCGCCAAATTATGCTAAATGTATCTATTGTTTCGATGTTTGTCATCATCGCTTTGTCTCTCTTTCAATATTGTTATGTTCTAAAATAAATAAGAGAATGCACCGTGAATATTTAGGATTTTTGTAAGTACCTAAGATCTTTGAAGTAGGTAGAACATAAAATGAGGGAATTTGGTAAAGTTACTACTAAGAGTAGTTTTTAATTTTATGTTACTAATTTCAATAATAAGTTAGAATAATTTTTTTAGAATTTATGTATTTTGAGTAGTATAGTTCATATTTGGAAAACATATTTTTTCTAAATATATTTTTAAAAACTTATTCAAATTAGTAGACAAAATATACCTGATTTAGTTTGAATTCCATATTTTTGGAAGTAATTTTTTTTAAAAATAATTTAAATTGGTGGGGATATATACTTGATTTAAAAGTATGGAATTCAAAATTTAAATTCTATATTTAATTAGGTAGTCATAATTAATGTAATTGAATAATTAGTAATTATTAAAAATTTAAGTTTTGAATCATTCACACGATGACATGATTTTTGTTTTCTAATAAAATATAAACATTTGAAAATAATAGATTAAAATTTTTTGAACACAACGATATTAAGATTTTTTTAATAGCATAATAGATAGATATATTTTTAAATTTGACATAGTTAAAAACTTTTTAAAACAAATTAGTAGAACATTTTAAAAAAATAATATGTTTAACTGAAGACGCGCTATAAATTTTTTTTTTTATATAAAATATATATATTTTAATTCGAGATAATCAAACATCTTTTAAGGTAAGATAATATTTTGATTATTAAGAAAATAAGTATCTTAATATAAATTCAAATATAATTAACTTATATTATTAAAATTAAATATTTTAAAAATAAAAAAATTTATATTAGAACTTTTGAATTCACATAGATGATAATATTTTGCTATAATATAATAAATAGATACATAGAATAAATTTAGGTTAGTAGTTATAAATTTGTTTATTTTTGTTTTTAATTGATTTTTTATTATTTAGTCAAATTAATTATATTATTTAACTAAGATATAAAAAAATTTAAAAAAGACAAAAATAAATCAAAATAAATTAATAAATTAAATTATACATTATTTATTTTTGTCTTTAATAAAGTTTTTAAAATTTTTAATTAAATTTTTTTATTTTTTAATTTATTTCATTAAAACGATTTAAAAAATAAAAATAATAAAAATATTTAAAAAAACAAAAATCTCAAAATTTTGCCAAAAAGGATCACAAAGAGATTAGCCATTTCAAACCCTATCGCTGACGCAGGACAGCTTCATCTGCTTCTATCATTCCCCATCTTTATCCATCTTCGATCCATTCAAAACAATCCCTATTTGAATTGCAAAAGTTGTGCTCGAACACTCGCACTATGTATATTTCTGATTTTCTGTATGTGTATTGCGGTTGTGGATTCAGATTTGTACGACTTAGTTGAATGAATTCCAGGGAATTAGTTCTATAAAACATTAGATTCTTTAACTTTTTTTTTTTTGAGCTTGATGAGTATCATGTAATAAGTTAGGACCAGGGTCGGATTTTGAATTGTTTGATTTTTTTTCTTTCATGGTGGTTGTGTGTGTATCGCGGTGATGGAGATGGACAGTTCTCGTAGACCATTGGATAGATCGGGAGAACCAGGTCTGAAGAAACCTAGATTGGCCGAAGAGGCCACCGCCGATCGCAATTCAAACGGAAGCGGGCCATTCGCTCAACGGCCGGCAGCTTCAGGGTTGGGTTCACTGCCAGGCTCAGTGCCTTCGAGATATCGAGCTACCGACAGAGATAGAGGCTCAGAGAGTAGTGATTCAGTGCGAGTGGAGCCTTATCAGCAGCAACAGGAAGAAAATCAACACCAAGAGCTTGTCAGTCAATACAAAACTGCGCTCGCGGAGCTGACTTTCAACTCCAAACCCATCATAACTAACTTGACTATCATCGCAGGCGAGAACTTGCACGCCGCCAAGGCAATCACAGCCACAGTCTGCGCTAACATCCTCGAGGTGATTCCGGTTTTACACTGCGTGTGGATGTTTGTCTGTTCAATTCGGTGTTAAGTTGGTTGAAATTGTAAGGGAAATCAGTATCAGATTAAAAAAGATACATCCTTTTATTTTTCTGTTTTTTGTTTTTATTGTTTTTTAGAATTGTGTTAGATATAGATGAATTAGGGTTATGTTCAGTGCCATGTGCATTTAGTGAAATGCAGGAATTAGATTGTGAAATGGAAGTGGTGTTAATGAATTCTTTATGGTTTCTTATACAGTCTGTTGATTTTGTGCTTCTTGTGAAAATGATATCTATCAAGCCAGGAAATTGTGGTTTTGCACTAATCCAGACCAAGTAAATGCATTCATCCTTTACCAGTTGCTGAGGCCATGAAGGATGCCTGTGGCTGGATTGAATCCTTCGCGATGGAAATGCCCTCTTCCCCCAAAAATTTCAACTGTTTGATACATACAGATTACAGAATAATATAAGTGAACTTCATTCCAATTTGTTTTTTCCTTTTTCTGTGCCATTTTTTATACCCTGCCTGTCCCTTATGCAACTTGCGGCTACTTAACAAAGATTAATATGTGGGCTTGAAATGGCTGAGGAGGATATTAGCTGCTTTCATATTTGCACCCTGTAGTGTTGGTTAACATGTAAACACTATCCCATCTTTTCGAATTGGTTAGGAGCTCTTTTACCTTGGAAAATCATACAATTACCTCGTGGAGAGTTAGCCGCACCCATGAATGATATAAATACTATTGTTGGTTTGGCTTTACTCATGTCAGTGGCATCCTGACATTAGCTCTATAACTCCACTATGCTCAGTTTATTCGGACAACGAAAGGCCTAAATACTGTATCTCAATTCACCACACGTCTTTACAAAAATTTGAGTGCATTCTGAGAGAGCTAAGCTACCTTCTTGCGAGGATACGAATTTTAGAGGGCATATTATGTTGCAGGTTGAGAACCACGAACCTTGAGAACCATGAATCGTACAGATGGATCTATCGCATCCTTGTGGGTTTCGATTTGCAGGAAAGCAACATCTGATGTTGTATGATTTTAATTATCATTGTAATTGTGATGAGAAAGGCAGCCCTTGGTGCAACAGTAAGGTTGCTCCATTGCGACTTGGGCATCATGAATTCGAATCACAAAAACACTTTCTACATGTGGGAGTAAGGCTTTGTACATTCTCGTAATGAGAATTATGCAATTATTTTCCAAGGAAGTCAAAGTGGATTCCCTTCTATTTGTGTTAGTGGTACCTTGTTTATGATATTTGAAAAATGGATTTGGTTAGAAACTTCTTGAGTTAAGATATTATGTACTTTTGGGTCGCATGTTATCTTGGGTGCGTGCTTGATTTCGTATGGTGTAGTCTTTCCCATGCCTATGCTATGTGAGTTGCTCCTGCCAAGAAGATGTGGAAAATGGATATCCTGCAGTTAAACTTGGAAAGTTTTTCTGGTGGGTGTTGAGTTTCATTTTTATCCTATGAGCTATCTTTCTGAAACTTTTTCAGGACGGATTTACATTTATATTGGAGATTTATAAGCAAACTGGAGAATCTTTAAGCTCCTGTGCATTCATCCAGAAGAAGTAATTTCTTTGCTTCTTTTAATTTATTTGCACTCTAGTGTCTGTTGAAGCTGAATCTAACACCCTCTACTCTACTCGTTCTTAAATTTGGTTTTATTAGTTGCTTTCTTTTTTCCTCCTTGAAGTATTCTCCTACTGGAGCTAGCCTCTTGGTAGAGGATTCAGTGCTTACTTAAGTGCTGAAGAATGGCTCCTAATGCTAGCTGGGGTGAAAGATGATGCTTTTAAGTGGCACATAATGTAGGAGAGTGGGCAGATATGAGAGTGCAGGGTGCTTATCAGATTATGCAAAGGAGCTGGTTATAAGGTGGGTTTGGTTCTTTCTCAGTATTATGTAAAGGAGCTGTCTATAGGTGGGTTTACTTCTTTATACTGAGGAATGCGCGTAATTGACTGCTTCATTTTAGGAACACATATGAAATTGTTTAGAAGACTAGAGCACATGACAAACGAATCATATTAGATATGGTCATTCTGAATAAAAGACGTCAGCATTATGTTGTTAGTGTTGGGGAAGGGGACTTCTATTAAAGTGTTAGAATATAAGCAGTGTAATATTGATGGGACGTTCTTGAGGATTGAGCTATAGCTTCAAATTATCTTACTTGAAATATCAACTGGCTTGTGCCTAGGGTGGAAATGTGCCTCCTTCATTTTGGTTGCATTGCTATTCTTTCTCACTTCTTGTCTTTTTATCCATTCATTGGCATCATGAGACTTCATGGTGTGGTGGGTTATGGAGAGGCTGATGGTGTCACAAATTATTCTTCTCACTTATTTGTAGATTTTAAGTCATGGTTTGTCGTTTCTAGTAGTTTTGATCCTAAAAATTATTTACAGGTTCCAAGTGAGCAGAAGCTGCCTTCGCTTTATCTTTTGGACAGTATAGTGAAGAACATCGGAAGGGATTACATCAAATACTTTGCTGCTAGACTGCCTGAGGTTAGAAATTATTCTACAAGTTGTTTCTCATCAATCATCCTTTCTGATAAATTATGCATTTAGCCATTTGTTTATTTATTTCCCTTTACCCGGCGGGAAATTTAGTTGAACTATGTTATTGCAGTCCATTGTTTACTTTGTTAATGTAAATTTGCTAGCAACAGAAATAAAGATCACAACTCTCCCTTATCCTTCTCTTTTATACGTTAATTGATTGATAAATTGCTCCTATGGAATACGGAACAATATTATCACGCCTTTTGCTATGATCTCTGCTCTTATGTGCTTGATGTTCCATTTGTTTTATCGGTTCATAGTTACCTTTTTTGGTGCATGCTTTAGGTATTTTGCAAGGCATATGGACAGGTTGACTCTCCTATACATCCTGGAATGCGGCATCTTTTTGGAACTTGGAAAGGAGTCTTCCCTCCTCATCCACTTCAGATGATTGAGAAAGAACTTGGTTTTCCGCCTGCTGCCAATGCTTCATCTTCAGGATCCACAATATCTAGGGCCGATTCACAGTCTCAACGTCCAGCACCTAGCATTCATGTAAATCCCAAGTATTTGGAGGCTAGACAACGTCTTCAACGGTCAACCAGGGTATGTGCACATCCACCATGCTTCTTTGGTTCTGTTATTATATATATTATGTAGATGTGTGAAGCCTACACATAAAACTTTTGTGTTATGTGGTAGTATCTTCTGAAGTTTCCTAAACCTTTGTAGGTATCCTTCACTCCCACCCAATAAAAGTAAAATAGCAGTAACAATTTGTACGTAATCCTCGAGCTACCTTGAAATATACGTGTATTATAAAAAAAAAATTATTGTATGAGAACTCATCTTCATGGATCATGGATCATGGATCATGGATCATGGTACATGGTACAGACCCAAGAGGGTAGGCGAGTTGGTTGGCGACCACACCTAAGGAAGTAGAGGTCCTGGTTTAAACTCTTCTTAACTTCTTGTGCTCACCTGCACAAGAACCATGGTTCTCATGGGGCTTGGTTTTTTGGGTTTATAAGTGTAGCAGGGTGTAAATAAACCTAGGGTTTTTCCGCAAGGGGTTTCTCGTCATAAAAAAAAAATTCTTATTCTAGTACAGAATTTAACTTGCGGAACATATTCATGTGATTGGGGCTTGGAGGCACAATAGATTCTCTGGTATTCCACATTTTCCATATTTAATGGTCATTTGTATCATTTGAAACCTGTTAAATTCGGTGCTCGTGGACTGCCCCACCTTCTAAGAATAGATTATTTTGAAATATTTATATTACTTTCTTATTTCTCGGCTACTGAATATTGTTGTTTACCCATTGTTTTTGAATAATGAGTCAGAGCTTTCTGTGAGATCCTCAAACTTTCGCAATAGAAAAAGATGGGAATGGTGTTCTGATGTGGACATTTTTCATTTTTATGCATCCAATATCCTCAATTAATAGATTCAGACTAGAAATTACAAAGCTCTCTTTCAAAAGTTATTATTTTGAGTTTAGGATATGGATGGGGAATATAGAGTGGCACAAGCTTGGAATATCCATCTTGCCACTGGATGGATACTTTATTTGTAGAATTTATTCAGATACTTACTGTTGGATTCTTGATATCATAGGTGGCATCTATGTGTGAGTATTTTTTCCTCCCATGGTATACAATATTAGGATCGTGTCTCAAGTTTCATTGACTGTGCTCCAGTTTGATGGCCTTTTTAGATCTGATAGAGCTGCATTTTGAGTGGAGAATCTAACCCAGGTGCATTACTGGAGATTCTGGCAGAGAGAGAGAGAGAGAGAGAGAGAGAGAGAGAGAGAGAGAGAGAGAGAGAGTTGAATGGAGTTTTCCTGCATTTTGAGTGGAGAATCTAACCCAGGTGCATTAGTGGAGATTCTGGCCAAGAAATTAGGCATTTCATTCCTGCGGATAGTACTTTGTCATGATCTGTCACTGAAAATTCAGCAAGTATATTTCCCCTTTGTGGTTTATGTGGCACTTAATGATCAGTATAGATATTTCCTGCCTTGCCTCCCCCCCCCCCCCCACGCACTATAGAGTATAAACCATCGTTTCCATTCTAAAACTTTTACTGGTATTTTTTCCAGATGCATTGATGATACAGGCAAAAGTTTATTAGGAATGGAAAAATAAGGACAACATCAAATGATTCTAGCGCCAACGAGTGGCTTACACAAAACCAAACTTACAGAGGCAATCTACTGAGAAATACAGAAAGGAAGACTGTCTCCTAAAAATGTTTGATGTGCCTTGTTTAATAAAGATGCCTATTAACTGATTGACTCTCTTCTTCTATGAAAACTTTTCTCCTCCTTTCTTTTCATCTAACCAAAAAATAGCATTCTTGACTGTATTCTCAAACGGTCAAAACCCTCTCCATCTTCTTTCTTTTTACTATAGTCCTTCTGCAGATTTGTTGGCCATACTCTTTATGGCATTCCAGATGACTTCTTTGCTTGACTATTGTTTCCCATATCCTAAATTTTCCTGTTTTAGAGAAGGCAATACTTGCAACCCGTTCTGAAGAGCTGCTGATTAAATGCTGAAGCTAAAACTTATTCTTACTTTCAATCCATTCTGAAGAGCAGCTGATTAAATGCTGAAGCTGAAAATTTTCATTTCTTTTTTCCCCTCTTTTTCTTTCTATTTGAGGGGTTGCTTCTTGTTTGGCTTCTGCATTCCTATAATTCTCATGCATCCTGTGAGGATTGTTGTTGTTTCTAATCATGGAGGCCGAATTCCTGCTGCTTTTTTGTTTTTTGTTTTTATTTTTTTGGAAGCAATGGATGTGCATGTGTTACCTGAAAAATTAAGTATGGAAATAAACTTAGCAAAACAAATAACTTTATGTATAATATTTTGAATGTGAGAGAAGAAGTGTTAGGCTAATGAAAAGATATGCTTCCAAGTCATTGAATTAATAATTTGTTTATTGAATGTAGTATGCCTTTATTGTGGGGTTATTTACGGATTTAGTAAATAGTGAGGTTTTGAAGAAAGCTAGTAGCATATGCTTTGAAAAAAAAAGCTACTAGTAAATAATAATAATATGTCCACTTTGATTTGGTCATACTAATTCCCATTCTGCCTTTATTCAAAGATTAAGTTCTTCATGATGCTGCATTGACCATGCAACTAGTAAGTTAAGTTATTTCCAGGCTTTCAACTCATACCCAGTGTTGGATTATTGCTTTGTTCAGTTTGTTGTATAGCATCCAAGTAGCACAGACCACAGTTGCATGAGAAGAAGCTCACACCGGCATTCACTACCACATTCCCAAACTTTGGGAAAGATGGATGGATCCCGTAATTAATGAGTTTTGAATAAAATTTATCAAGGATTTACTTTCTGTGCATTCAATAGTTTTTTTCCTCTATTTTCCCCTTAAAGGCAAAAAGGGTGGCCAATGACAGCACTGGAGTCATGTCGAACTTACCTGAAGATGCAGACAGAATCGACAGGACAGCCAGTATTGGTTCTGGGATGCCACAGTCAGCTCCTCCTCTTAAGATGCATGTATGGAAATTGATTGCTGAGTTTTATGCGCTTAAATATTCCTTCTGATGGTTTCATAGTAAAATGAATGTTGCAGAATATCCAGCGTCTTCATGGAGATGTGCCGAATGAGTCTGCTTGTGTCAAAAACATTGGTGGATCATATGGAGATTACGAAAATGGTTCTGATCTTTCAAGGAATCCAGGCTTGGGAATTGGAAGAGCTTGTGAGAGGGTTTTGTATCAAGCATTCGACAAGCCTTGGAATGGAGCTGGTGGCAGTATGGCAGAGACAATGTCTAGCCAAATGAATGATTATGATATCAAGCATGGGCTTCCAAGTTACTCAGCCCCCAGATTTTTGAACACTGATGTGCATGTACTGCCAACACAGAGCATTTCTGGTAAAAGCAGTAGTGGGGTGAATAGAAGCTGGAAGAACACTGATGAGGAGGAATTTATGTGGGATGACATGAATGCTCTGTCAAGTGATCATGGCGCAACCGGCAGCTCCAGTAAAGATTGCTGGACACCTGATGATTCTGAACAATTGGTAAGTTCTGAGGATTGAAAATTGGACTCTTAAATGCTGATTCAGGAGATTCCAGTTATTGATTTGGAAACACACACACATACACACACCCCCATATTTGCTGTTTGAGAAATTTATTAGTGTCAAACTTCGAAACAGTCAATTTTTAGAAAATATGTTCTCTTTATTAATGCCTTATTTTGTTTATGATTGCCAAATCTCATATTTGCTATTTGAGAAATTCTCTAGTGTCAAACTTCGAAACAGTCAATTTTTAGAAAATATGTTCTCTTTAATGTCTTATTTTGTTTATGATTGCCCATTAATTGTTGGAGAAAACCAAGTCCTCGACTTCTGGGGGTAAATGGGAGTCTTGGACCTAGTATGTGAGCTTGCATATATGCGTTTTATTTAATGTTTCACTCCATTGGGGACTTAAATCCTATCTCTTTTCTTTCAAAGTTTCATCGAGTTCAAATGGTTGTTGGGATTGATTTCTAGCTTAATATATGGGACAGCCCACGCCATTTTATTTAATGTTTCACTGCATTGGTGACTTAAACCATCTATCTTTTCTTTCACCGTGTTCAAAATGGTTGTTGTGATTGATTTGCAGCTTAATATATGGGACACTTGTGGGCTGGTTCTTTTGAGTTTTATATCATCCATGCCTTCTTTATGGTGCTATATGATCAGCATATGATAAATGTATTTTTTTTTCTTCATATCAATTGCATGCTTGGATATCGATTGCATATTTTTCTCTTTGAATATTTTATGCTGCTAACATAATCAATGTGCAGGGATGGGATCTAGTCATTGCTCTAACATTTGACCGCTTTCATTTACTTGTATTTGCATAAGATATTGTTGGTTGCCTGATCAAAAGATGATCTCATTATTTTGCTGCGTATGTCTCATGTAACGTGACCAACAAAATGTTAGATGCTTATATTGGTCACCATATCTATAATCACATCATTACATTATCTAAAAAATGTTTTAACCTAGTTTACTTTCAAGTTAACTGAGATCATTTTAGTGCATATGAAAATATGGAGCCAGATTACGTGTCTGATATCCATAATAGATATCAAAAGTTATTGTGGTGGAGATGGGTTATAGTTTGATTGCCTCTTTAAAAAGATACTTTTGATCTTATAATGGAAACTTAGCTTTGGCTGCTATGGATTGTGCTATTCAACTGTACACCACTATCACAACTGCATGATAAGACTACTCGCCTGATTTCTGTGTCCCATGTGCAGGGCAATGAAAACCACCTCCGGAAACCACAAAGTATACACGATGTTGGTTCAAGGGTTGATAGAGAAGCTTTTACTGATTTGTTGTCCACAGAACAGAAAGATCAAGCAGCTTTTGGGAATCAAATGTCACCACCGTGGACACGGGAGCCATACTCAACAGATGGGATTCGCCATTCAGCCCCTGGTAGTACTATCTCAGGTCATTCAGAGGGATTTCCTAGTTCTTTCAGTGGGTTGTCGACAACTTCAACTTCTCAAACCAGGATGTCATTCCAGTCACAGATGAGGCCGTCAAAAATTGGTACCTCAAGTTTTAAAATTTTGACCAATCCAGTGTCAGAGCCCAATGGATTGATGGGGCAACGATACTTTGTAGGAGCTGCATTATCTTCTGGGCAGTCACATATGCTCCAGGATCTTCCTTCACCTTCGCCAGCACGCCGTTCCCATCAAGTATTGCACAATTTGGCTGAGCAAGATCATCTGCAAACCCCGCCCCTTCCACGTCCAGAGTTAAGAAAATCTCAATTTTCAGGAACATTAAACATGAGGCCGCATAATCAGTTTTCTCAGGATTCTTTGCCTGTGCATCCTCACAATATTCATCCAGGAAACTCACAGAAATTGCAACCCCAGAATTTACAGACTTCATCTCCTGTGACGCCTTCTATTCAGCAGAGGCAGCGTGCTTCTTTTTCACAACATATACCGCCAGATCCCACAGAGGTCCAGCTGCCTCTGCCAAGCAGCTCTCCACCTACTCAATTTACATCCTTAAACCCCCGAGTTACATCAGGTTCTCTAGTAAGCCTACCTTCCCATTACAACGCTTCAGCATCCACAACTCTCTCCCAAAGGAAGGTGGAAGAGCTGCCACTGCCATCTGGTCCTCTTCCTTCCTCAATTTGGAGTGCATCTGCACAAGCTTCCACAGTGAATGTTGTCTCTAATCCAGTGTCAGGTTTGCTCAGCTCATTGGTTGCAAAGGGATTACTATCCGAATCAAAGACGGAGTCATCATCTGCTGTATCACAGCAGCAGATGCCTACGGAGTCGGTGCCTGTTTCTTCACTTCCAGTTACCTCAACTATCACAGTTTCATCCAAAATGGACGAGCTTTCTAAGCCCATGGTTAAGAGCTCTGCTGCATTCCCCCAATCCACCCTGGCAGATATAAAACCAGTCATTGGTATTGAGTTTAAACCAGATGTAATTCGGCAGTCAAACCAGTCTGTGATCACTGAACTCTTTGATGACTTTCCTCATCGGTGCAGCATTTGTGGTCTTCGACTAAAACTTAAAGAACGATTCCAGAGACACTTGGAGTGGCATGCTTTGAGAAATCCTGATGTGAGGTGTTCTGATAATGCTTCAAGGAGTTGGTATGCAAACTCAGCTGATTGGGTTGCTGGAAAGGCTGGAATGCCTTCGCGATATGACTCCAATAGTGTGTTGGAAGCTCCTGGTGAGGGAATGGATCAGAATGAGAAGATGGTTCCTGCAGATGAAACTCAATGTGTGTGTGTTTTGTGTGGCGAGCTTTTTGAAGATTTTTACAGTCAGGAAGTGGATAAATGGATGTTCAAAGGTGCTGTTTACATGACTATCCTCGTGGGAGAGCTCGGAACATCAAGGGAAACTGCTGCTCAGGGTCCTATTGTACATGCAAACTGCATAACAGAAAGTTCAGTTCAGAATTTGGGATTGTTCAGCAGTTTTAAATTGGTACGAGTCTTCATCTCTTGGAAGGATGCTCAAAAGTATTTTTTTTAAAATTATTTTTAAAAATTGGACCCCAGGAATCTCCTTTACTTCTTTTTAAAGATGTCATTGAGAATCATTTTGGTGTTGGATCCCCATTGACATGCCCATCTTATTAGATAATTGCTACTAACATTTGATCTAGATTCTTATCTTGCACATTGTGACTTGACATTTTATATTATTTTGATTCTTTAGGCCAAAGGAACTTATTTGAATTATTTTAGATCTTCTGCTTAAGTGCTTTGTGATCTGGAGGTCACGAGTTTGAGGCGTGAAAACAGCCTATTGTAAATGCAAGGTAAGGATGCGTACTATAAACCCATCGTGATCCAGCCCCTTCCTTGGACCCCACATATGCGGGAGCTCATTGTACTGAGCTGCCCTTTCTGCTTGAGTGCTTTTCAAACAATTGGCCCTACTTTTTTTCCCTGCTCATACTTACTGGGTACTGCCAACTGCCTACTTCATTTCAGAATCAGCGAAACGCGTAGCAAAAGTTTAGTTCGCGTGTTCTGTTTTTGCTGCTGCTGCTGCTGTTATAGGTGTCTAGGTCCTCGTAGGAACATTGCTTAAATGTTTTATTCCTCTCTCTCTCCCCCTCTCTCTCTCTCTCTCTCTTCTCCGCTCTGTCTCCCTTATAGTTTTTTTTTTTTATCAACCTCTCTCCCCCTTATAGTCACTATCTAAGAGGCATGAACACTTTTCCGAATGAGACGTATCATGTTGGACTCCCATGTTGGACACAACACTCTCTGAACACTCCTAAATCCATGTTTGACAATTTTTAGACGTGCCTTAAATAAAAAATTAAATTTATAATGTCATATATTTTTTCGACACGAGAAAAACTCATCGACGTTTATTGAACTTTTCAAACATGTTCTATGTGACGAATTTCTTTATAGTAACAAGATCTTGCATTTTTCGAAGCACAAATTATGCACATTAAATATGTTTTGGAACATTTATAAGATTATTTTTAACTTTATTCATGATATGTTGTATATTTTCATTTACCATTAAATAAGTTATTTGTATATTTAACATATAATAAATGTATAAAAATCTAATTATTTAATGTGCCCCAGATATGCCGTGTTCTACATTTTCTAAAAATTGACGTGTCAGTGTATTTGTATTGGGTCCATGTCATGTCGCATGTCTATGTCCATGCCCATGCTACTTAGGTTACTATGGTTATGTTAAAGGGTGCATGCTAATTCATGAGGCAAATGTATTATGCACCAACTACCTCAGGCACATTTAGTTTTTTGGGAATTTTTTTATGCTAGCTATCCCTGGAACACATGTGCATTTCTAGAAACAAGCAAATACGTGTAAGGATACTGTTAATAGTTTTTGTTACAAAATAATGTTACTTGGAAACTTAATCTTTTACTTTATTAATTGCTATCGTGCTGTTTTCTCTCTCCTTTTCTATTTATCTTATTTTCTCAATTCCTTATGTTCTCTCGTCTTTTCGTTCTTTTTGGGTCTTTTTAGATGGATGGATTGATGGCAACAGTTATTTCGTTGGCAGGAAAAGGATACGTAATGTTCTAAGGTGGAGAGGAAGATCATCATAATCTGTGTAATGGTAAAGAAAATGATGGGGAACATACAGGTTACCGGTTGTACCTTATACGTGCATCGACCTTTGTTGCCAAATTACTTGTGCCTAAAAGGGTGCCAAGAGCTGCTTACCATGTGTTTTGTCCGTCCTCAATTTCTTTTGTGAATCATATATTCATATATAGAAATGCCAGATGATTTTCAACCTTTTGTTCTCTAATTTGGTTGATGTGTTTCTCCTTTTTGATTGTTTTGACTTAGCTAAGCTAAGGCAACGATTTGGCATCAACTCCAGAATCTATTGCTAGCAGAGTAGGGAAAATCTACCAGCCGGGTCTCTTCAGATTCACAATTAACAGAAGGGATTCTGCCTGCATCATCAAAACAGCAAATATGCTTGTACTGTGTGTGTGTGTGTGTTTTTTATGCCCTTTATGGGTTTCACTTTTTTGTTGGTTGAGCTTTGTTTGTGGCTTTCCTTCAATACTTGGAAGAGTTGCAGCACTCTTTCTTTTCTCTCAGATGTTCTTTGCTCATGATTTGATGTATCCTTGCATCATACCCTTCACCAAGAAAAATTATTGACTGCCTCAAGGGAAAGGTCACTAGGTGCCCCAAAACTTTTGGGAGCCACGCGATTATATGGCTTCCACCGAATATTTAGGGTTGAATCCCATATGATCATTTGGCTCCTAGATCTTTTGGGACATCACGACCTTGTCTTGGGACAGCAAAGAACTACTACTACACCCAGGTATCAACTTCTCAACTTTGTTTCTCCGGTAATGATTGTCACAGAAATGGAGCCCGGAACGAATGAATGATATACACACGGGTTTTTCTAAAGAAGGTTGAAAGTTCCTAAGGCTCTTTCTTGGGCTGCAGACACTGTAACTGCAGGTGGTTTCCACCTGGACACGAGTCCACCGGAGCTGGGCTTAGCAAATACACTATTGCTTTCTGGCTGCTGTCACCTGAAATTCAGCACGAAGGGAACGATTATTTGTTCATCTGAGAGGTTAAGAGCTCGGGGATTATAAAAAGTGTGGCTACCATCTAGGTAAGTCCAGAATTGCTAGTGTCTGACAAGGATTTGATGTCATGCCACTAACACATTTAGGGTATTGGTTTTCTATATGATCTTATATGGGTTGATTTGTACCAAAAATGGCAGGCTACCGTGTAGAGGATGAATAACTATGAAAAAGATGTACACTGAGAGATATAAAAGGAGACAAGGCCTTTCAAGTTATCAAGTAGGCCTTAAAAGAGTATAACAAGTTTTTTTGGCAAGAGTTTAGGCTTTTTAGGCCTCACAACAAATATCATTGCCCTTTTAATAGATTTGACGAGCCTCAAGAATCTGGAGGAAAGAACTTGTCAAGAGAGGGTCTCCTTAATGTAATGGTGTTTGCAATATAATATGCATAAGAACGTTTGGGCATCTGACATGAGGTCTGGCGATGATGTTGCAAAAGGTCTCATAACACTTTTGGACACGTGGTAAGAGGCCAAGTGATCTAGGTCATGTTTGGACAAATGTTGTTTATTGGCATATTAGTTTATTTTTGTTTATTTTAGTTTAAACACTATAGAATTTGGCTTGTTAGTTTATTTTTACTTAATTTTATTTTTAAATTTTTTTTTTTTATATTTTGATCAATTTTTTGTATTTTTGTAGCTCGTTTGAGTGAGAAGGGTCTAAAAAGTATAATAGTTTGATTAAATAATAAATTTTTTTTATTAAAAATAAAAAATTTATAAAATTAAATAAGTTAATAAGTTAAATTTACGCATTTAGAGGGCTAACGATGATGTTGTAAAATGTCTCGCAACACTTTGAACACGTGGCAAGAGCGCAGGTGATCATAAAATTGTACAAAGTCTCAATTGAGTACTATACCTCTTGATGCCCTAGAAAAGAGATAGAAGAATTAATGTCAACAAGTCAGGATCACCTGTGACTCGGGGATAGGAAGGAGTAATGATCTAGCAGAAAACTTAGTTAAAGTGGTGTGCCTAGATCTCATCCCAATGACATGGTATAAGATGGTGACGATGTGGCAAAAGGTTGGAGATCTATTTAGGGTGCATAAGAGATAGATTCGAGAAATTCGAGAATCGAATCAATTTAATTTTTATGAATTGAATTAGTTTAATTTTTATAAGTAATTAATTTATTTTTAAGTATTAAAAAAGATAAATTAATAATATTGATTCGGTTCCTGATTTAGTTTAGAATTAAATCGAACTAATTCGAAAATTGAATCGTTTATACCCGA